>JAMLFT010003132.1:0-22956 GCA_026544285.1 Pachyrhizus erosus | reverse complement strand
AATTTACGATAAATGTAACTTTAAAAATAATTATTATATACTAGAAAAAATTATTATTATAAAAATTAATAATTTTATAATATATAAATATCTATAAAGATAAATACGTCATGCATTAATAATATAAAACTTTTTTACACCAAAATTTAATGACAAATAATTATATATGAAAAATTTATTAATTTTTATAATAATTATATTAAAATTTATACTGACAATATTTTATAATTGATTGAAAATGTGAGATTGTTTTATATTATTAATGTATAATCATTCAACTTTCTTCGTAATTATGTAATATTATAAAAAAATATTTTATAAATACATAATAAAAATATAAGATGTATACTAATAATATAAATTTTATGTTGACGTCCAATTAAAATTAACTATTTAGTCACATCAAATTAATTGTTGGAAATTTTATTTTAAATGAAAATACTTTTTAAAAAAGTTCATTAACATATTCTTTTATAGTTATTATCTTCTAATTTATTTTCACGTTTTATGTCTCAAATTATCTCACGTTTTTTTAGTCATCCTTCTCTATTTCATTTTCTTATTTTTAAACTTTCAACTCTTAATTGTTTTGATGACACTTTATCTCGTCTCAAAACCTTAATCCTTCACAATTTTTTAGTCATCTTCTTCTACCTCACTTTTCCATATCAAAACCTAAATGCCTAAATTTTTTTGTCACATTCCTTTGTTATATTTTTCAATCTCAAACCTTAACCACCTATTATTTTAACTACTTTCTTCTAGCATGCTTCTATTTCAAAATTCCAACCTACTTTTTTTTTTCCGCTACTTTCATTCTCCATTTTTATCTTATGATCAAACCTTTCATTTTCAGGTCACTCTTCTTTGTCTCACTATGCTATTTCAAACTCATGAATTTTTTTATGTCATGATCCTCTCTTAAAACTCACTACTTTTTTCCTTATTTTTTCGTGACTAACATGTTTAACTTTACTTCTTTATCTCAAAATTTTATTCCATTTTTTAAGGTTTTTTTATTTTTAATTTAATTAAAATATTATGATTTGATGTGATAAACTAAAAAAATTAAATTATCTATAAAACAATTTTACAACAATAATTCATAGTCATTAACTCACCTACAGTTAGTAAATGATTTTAACCCTTACAAATTGCACAAATAAAATAGGCTAATCCAAATAATTGAATTAACTTCTATTTAAAAATATAACTTAAACTCAAAGGTCTACGTGGAATAGATATATAGAAATTTACAATATTAGAATAAATTACAAAGTAAATTAATTACAATTAAATAATCAAGAGACAATTCCTTGTTAAATGTTAAATATACCTCCTTGTAGTGTAAATATACCTCTTATTTACTTTTTATTTTAAAATTACCCTTTTTGGGTTCCAAAAGTGTAAGCTACCACATCAAATTATACAACCAAACCCATCCTCGACCCAAATGATCTCGTTTTCGACAGTTACTGCTGGTAAACCATGTAAGGTTGTTGCAACGACGGAAATTCGTAATGTTGAGGCAACATTACATGGTGCTCCATTACTGTTTCGTTGTCGGTTACAACATTACCATAACACTGTCATTGCCTCCAACATCGTCGTTTGTTGTTGCCTTTGTTGATTCTGCTTCGTCTATTTGCAAATCAGAGGAGGGGGGCAGAAGGTGTGGCTTCCATGTTCTGATTTTAAAAGGGTAATCTTAGAAGAAAAAAAATTAAAAGGGAGGTATACTTTTTTTTAAACAAAAAGAAGTATATTTAACATTTTACCTAGAATAATCACTTACTATATAACCCACAAGGTTTAGCCTAATAATAGATAATCTAAGTAATTGACACAAAATCTTAAATTTAAATTTTATTGTTGTTTGTGTTTGGATATGTATAGAAGAATCAAATTATTCTTTATCTCTATTTTTTATTTTTTTAATTTAATTATTAAATATGAGTTACTTGTTATAACTATTACAATAAAAATATAAAAAATTACTCTTAAAATAATTTGATAATTTTTTCTTTTTTATCTGTCTATTTATATATAACTACTGATTAGATAAATATTTTATAAAAAAGATATTACATCTTACACATTCTATCTCAATTTTCCTTAAAATATCTAATTTTAGTGATATAATAACTTTAATTTCCATCCTTATATTTTACTTGTCATTCAAACTTTACTTAATTGTAAAATTAATAAATCAATAAAAAAATATTAATGAAAGAATTTGATATAATAAAATTGAAAACTCATTCTTAAGAAATCCAAAAACATAATCATCAATAGGAACACAATAATTTAGCATAATCATTCTCAAGAATGATTAAATATAGCAATAAATTTTAGGAACTAATTCTTAAATTTAGAAATTGTGTATTAAAATTCTCTAAGACTTGTAAAAAAATGATGCATTGATACTAATTAATTTATAATTATATATTGTATATTCAAAATATATAATTATATATATGAAATATTTTAATTAAATAATTACATATATACATTGACATATGTTTAAAATTATATTTTAATAATTAAATTAATAGTTGATAATATATTATAATTATACATATGTACGAGTAGTACGGGACAAAATAGGTATTTACATCCTTTCTCATTAAATTTTGTGGGTAAGATCTTGTCCCAAATTCATTTTTATTGCATGGATATTTACCATATGCATTATGAATATTTTGTGAGATATCCATAGAGTTTAAACATAATTATCATCTTATTCTTATATACTATTTGTTAAAAGAATTTCTAACTTTTGCATTAAATATTAAAAAATGTGTTTTTAATTGTTATATTTCTTTATCAAACATGATAAAAGTTTTATACTTTCAAATTTGATCTTTAAATTTTAAAAAAACATCTGAATTAGACCTCTTAATTTTAAAAACTATGATGAATTGTTAAAACATAAAATAATGACTAAATTTATATATATTTTTTAATCTGACAACTAAATTTATTGATATAAAAATATAAGAACATTAATTATGGTAGACAAAAATATAAAGACTAACAAAAGTTGTCAATGAGAGTGATTCGTCACTTGCTCCCTTAATTAAAGTCCTGGATTCAATTAAATAAGAAGTTAAAGTCTTATAACTCTTGATTTTGAAAAAAAAATATTTTTTTCAATATTTTACAAGTACCTTGTACCTCTGGAAGAAGGAACTGAATCATGTCACGACACATCAAAGAGAAGACTGCACATATCTCGTAGTCAGTTTCCAACATCAGCAACTAATTATTTCATAAATGGAAAACAAAATCTAACCACCAAACGGTGGAAGTGGGAAAAGAACTGTTCCCACAGTTTCTAGACCTGGAGCAAGCCAAAATTAACCAGACACCAACTAGCTCCAAGTTGCATGACACCAGTTCAAAGTCACTATTTATATGAAGAGCAGAATAGATTCCTCATTTTCAGCTTCTACCACCATTTCTCTTACTTCATCTGCACTCATTCTTGGATCTCACCTTTCTTCTCTCTCTGTATACTGAATTGTTTACAAGAAATTTCAGTTCCTCCATAACAAAGTCTAAAACCATCTTTAGTCTTCTTGAAAACTACAAGGAGGTAAGTGCTTATTCCCTCTTAAAGCCTTGCTACCTTAGCATCATATTTGTGTGCTAGCTCGTTGTAGCTCCTTGTATGGGGTATCTCCTGCTGCTTTTATGTTGTTGTGCCTTGTTATATGCTGCTTCTGCCTTGAACAATGATGGGTTGGCTTTGTTGTCCCTCTTGAGGGACTGGACTGTTGTGCCTGGTCGCATAAACTCCACATGGAAGTTGTCTGATTCCACTCCGTGCTCATGGGCAGGAGTGCATTGTGATCATGCCAATAATGTGGATTCTCTAAACCTCAGAAATTTTTCGATTTTTGGTCAATTAGGACCTGATCTTGGACGTTTGGTTCACTTGCAAACCATAGACTTATCATATAATGACCTCTTTGGAAAAATCCCCCCAGAATTAAATAACTGTAGCATGCTTGAGTACCTAGACCTTTCTGTAAACAACTTTAGTGGAGAAATACCCAAGAGCTTCAAAAACTTGCAAAATTTGAAGTATATGGACATTTCATCTAATCTCCTGAATGGTAAAATTCCCCAATCTTTGTTTGAAATTTCTCACCTGGAAGAAATGTATCTTGGCAACAACAGTTTAACCGGTTCCATTCCCTCAGGTATTGGGAATATCACTAAGCTTGTCACACTGGATCTTTCTAATAATCAGCTGTCAGGGACGATTCCCGTGTCCATTGGAAATTGTAGTAAATTAGACAATCTGTATTTGGAAAGGAACCAATTAGAGGGAGTTATTCCTGAGAGTCTAAATAATCTCAAAAATCTTCAGGAGTTATATCTCAATTATAATAAACTTGAAGGTACTGTTCAACTGGGATCTGGAAATTGCAAAAAATTATCTATTTTGAGTCTTTCTTACAATGACTTTAGTGGGGGTATACCATCAAGCTTGGGGAATTGTAGTGGTCTTTTAGAGATTTATGCTTCAAGGAGTAACTTTGTTGGCAGTATACCATCAACCTTGGGACTCTTGCCCAACCTTTCTATTCTAATAATTCCAGAGAACCTATTTTCTGGGAAAATACCTCCACAGATTGGTAACTGCAAATCACTGGAAGAGTTGCATTTGAATACCAATGAACTCGAGGGAGAAATTCCTAGTGAACTAGGAAACTTGAGTAAATTACGTGATCTTAGATTGTATCAAAACCTTCTGACAGGAAATATTCCCCTTGGGATATGGAAAATTCAAAGCCTTGAGCATATCCTAGTGTACAATAATAGCCTTTCAGGTGAGCTACCTTTTGAGATGACAGAGCTCAAACATCTTAAGAATATCTCCTTGTTTAACAACCGGTTCACTGGAGTCATACCTCAAAGCTTAGGAATCAATAGCAGTTTGGTGGTGTTAGATTTCATGTATAATAATTTCACTGGTACCCTCCCACCAAATCTTTGTTTTGGAAAGCAACTTGTCAGGCTGAATATGGGTGGCAATCAATTTTTTGGAAGCATACCTCTTGATTTAGGAAGGTGTACAACTCTGACAAGGTTGAGACTTGAAGAAAATAATTTCACTGGCCCTCTTCCTGATTTTGAAACTAATCCAAACCTCTCTTACATGAGCATCAATAACAACAATATCAGTGGAGCAATTCCATCAAGTTTGGAAAACTGTAGAAATCTCACTCTTTTAGATTTATCCATGAACAGCTTAATGGGTCTTGTACCCTCAGAGTTGGGAAACCTTGCAAATCTCCAGACTTTGGACCTTTCTCACAATAAGTTGGAAGGTCCTTTGCCTCTTCAACTGTCAAACTGTAACAAAATGATGAAGTTTAATGTTGGATTCAATTTCTTGAATGGTTCTTTTCCACCAACTTTTCGGAGCTGGACAGCATTAACAGCGTTAATTCTCTCAGAGAATCATTTTAATGATGGTATCCCGTCCTTCTTGTCAGACTTTAAAAGGCTCAATGAGTTACGACTTGGTGGAAATATGTTTGGAGGAAACATTCCTAAATCAATTGGAGAACTGGTGAATTTGATGTATGAACTAAACCTAAGTGCTAACGGGCTGATAGGTGATCTTCCTATGGAGATTGGAAACCTGAAGAATCTGCAAATACTGGATCTATCTTGGAACAATTTGACAGGCATTATACAAGTTCTTGATGAGCTCAGTTCATTATCTGAATTCAACATCTCATATAATTCTTTTGGAGGTCCTGTGCCACGACAGCTAACAACGTTACCAGATTCTTCTTTATCATTTTTGGGCAATCCTGGCCTATGCGGCTGGAATTTCACTGAGAGCAGCTATTTAAGGCCATGTGACACAAATTCAAAAAATTCAAAAAAGCTCAGTAAAATTGCAACTGTGATGATAGCACTTGGATCCTCAATAGTTGTTTTTCTGCTGCTGGGGTTAATTTATGTATTCTTTATCAGAAAAATTAAGCAGGAAGCCATAATCATTAAGGAAGATGATTCTCCAACTCTTCTCAATCAAGTGATGAAAGCCACAGAAAATCTAAATGATCAGTATATTATTGGCAGAGGAGCAGAAGGAGTTGTTTACAAAGCAGCACTAGGTCCAGACAAAATTTTGGCTATAAAGAAGTTTGTATTTGCTCATGATGAAACGAAAAGATCAAGCATGACCAGAGAAATTGAAACCCTTGGGAAGATTAGACATCGAAATTTGGTCAAATTGGAAGGCTGCTGGTTGAGAGAAAATTACGGTCTAATTGCATACAAATACATGCCAAATGGAAGCCTTCATGATGCTTTGCATGAGAAGAATCCACCGCACTCATTAGAATGGAATGTCCGAAATAAGATAGCTCTTGGAATTGCTCATGGATTGGGTTATCTCCATTATGACTGTGATCCTGTCATAGTGCACAGAGACATCAAAACAAGTAATGTACTTCTAGATTCTGAGATGGAGCCTCATATTGCAGATTTTGGTATTGCCAAGCTTTTGGATCAGCCCTCTACCTCAACACAGTCAACAAGTGTTACTGGTACTCTTGGTTATATAGCACCAGGTATTTCTTCTACAGTGTTGATACTTGATATGATAACTGCACCATTTTCTCCCGTTGTTATGAGTTTAATTTACATAAACTGAGTGCAAAACATTGTTTTACACGAACATCTATTAAGATTTCAGCCTACAGCCACATCATATCAATGAATTAAATGATGTGCAATAAGGTGAGTTCTTATTAAATGGACGTGTAAAAAGGTTTTTACACAGTGCATATAAATTATTTTTTTTTGTTATTAACATAGCATCTTTTATTTTCAAATCCTCTTAATAACATGTTTAAATGTTGGCCTGTGACAGAGAATGCTTATACAACAAGAAAGGGCAAGGAATCTGATGTATACAGTTATGGGGTGGTTTTGCTGGAGCTGATATCCAGAAAGAGGCCATTGGATCCATCATTTATTGAAGGAACGGATATAGTTAATTGGGCTAGATCTGTCTGGGAGGAAACACGAGTTATTGATGAAATTATTGACTCAGAGCTGGCTGAAGAAATTTCAAATTCTGATATGATGAAACAAGTTACCAAGGTGCTTTTGGTGGCTTTGAGATGCACAGTAAAGGATCCACGCGAGAGGCCTACGATGAGGGATGTTATCATGCATTTGTAGATGCTAAAAACCCCACGTTAGAAAGATATACTAGTTTTCTCAAGGCTTATTTACGGCTTCTTTAATCATGACAAAGTTTTATGTTTTGCCTCTTTTGGTTTTGGTTTTTTAGTGTACAAACTACAAAGTTTATTGTATATTCAATCATGCATTCTTTTGTGTACAGAAAGGAAAAGATGACTTTGTTTTCGTATTACTTTTTTTTTGCTGCAACTATGATTTTGGGTAATTAATTTTGTTCTACAGTTGGAGTAAAACTTTAGGGGAGTTAACTAGAAAACAAATTCTAAATATACGTATAGATTCGAACTTTGACATTGGATAGTATCCCTAAGGTCGACTTTAAGCTTATTTACCTCTCGAGCCATTTTTACTGAGTAAAATATGGTGATTCTGAAGAAGAAAAAAAAAAGTAAAACGTTTTAGAAAAGAAAATTTAAGTGAGAATTTAAATTTGTTTATATTAAAATATGTTATTTGAATAGTGTATTTAAAAAATATTTGAAATTTAAATAATTCGTGGAAGTATTTTGTTTATTTAAAATTATATAATTTTAAATTACTCATAAAAAATAAGAATTTGAAATTCTTCCTAATAAAGATTAGAATATCAAAACAAATCAACAGAAACTAATAAAGACCAACAACATCACAAACAATATTAATTAAACATTACAGATTAAAAAAGGCAAGTGGGCAAACACCAGTACCGAAAAATTCTATAATTGAAACAAGTCAATGATATTCAGCCACCATATGCTCCAAACTGCATGGCACCAAATCGATGCCACTATTTATAAGCAAGTGCAAACAAACTTTCAGCTTCTACCTGCCTTTTCTCTTACTCCATGTGCATTCACTCCCATATCTCACCTTAATTTATTCTTTCTATATACAGTGAACTGTTTCCAGACAATTTCACTCCCCCGTAACAAAGGCTAAAGCCCAAAACAACACCATCCTTTGGTCATCTTGCAAATTGCAACAAGGTAAAGCTTTGCTACCTTAGCATCATATTTATCTTTGTGGTAGCTTCTTGTGGCTCCTTGTATGGGGTATCTCTTTCTGCTTTTATATTTTTGTACCTTGTTATATACTGCTTCTACCTTGAACTCTGACGGGTTGGCTTTCGTGTGCCTCTTGAGGGACTGGACTATTGTGCCTGGTCGCATAAACTCCACATAGAAGATGTCTGATTCCACTCCGTGCTCATGGGCAGGAGTGCATCGCAATCATGCGAATAATGTAGATTCTCTAAACCTCAGAAATTATACAATTTTTGGTCAATTAGGACCTGATCTTGCATGTTTGGTTCACTTGCAAACCATAGACTTATCATATAATGATCTCTAAGGAAAAATTTCCCCAGAATTAAGCAATTGTAGCATGCTTGAGTACTTGGACCTTTCTGTAAACAACTTTAGTGGAGGAATACCTGAGAGCTTCAGAAACTTAGAAAATTTGAAGCTTATGTATCTCTCATCTAATGTGCTGGATGGTGAAATTCCTAAGTCCTTGTTTAAAATTCCTCATCTGGAAGAAGTGTATCTTAACAACAACAGTTAAGTGCTTCCGTTGCCTCAAGTATTGGGAATACCTCCACAGATTGGTAATTGCAAATCACTGGAAGAGTTGTATTTGAATTCCAATAAACTCGAGGGAGAAATTGCTAGCGAACTGGAAAACTTGAGTAAATTACGTGATCTTAGATTGTATGAAAACCTTTTGACAGGAAATATTCCCCTTGGGATATGGAAAATTCAAAGTCTTGAGCATATCCTAGTGTACAATAATAGCCTTTCAGGTGAGCTACCTTTTGAGATGACAAAGCTCAAACATCTTAAGAATATCTCCTTGTTTAACAACCAGTTCTCTGGTGTTATACCTCAAAGCTTAGGAATCAATAGAAGTTTGGTGATGTTAGACTTCATGTATAATAATTTCACTGGTATCCTCCCACCAAACCTTTGTTCTGGAAAGCAACTGGAAAGGCTGAATATGGGTGGCAATCAATTTCATGGTAGAATACCTCCTGATGTAGGTAGGAAGGTGTACAACTCTGACAAGGGTGAGACTTGAAGAAAATAATTTCACTGGCCCTCTTCCTGATTTTGAAACTAATCCAAATCTCTCTTACATGAGCATCAATAACAACAATATCAGTGGAGCAATTCCATCAAGTTTGGAAAACTGTTGAAATCTCTCTCTTTTAGATTTATCCATGAACAGCTTAATGGGTCTTGTACCCTCTGAGTTGGGAAACCTTGTGAATCTCCAGACTTCGGGCCTTTCTCACAATAACAACTTAAATTCTCAGAGAATCATTTCAATGGTGGTATCCCAGCTTTGTTGTCAGAATTTAAAGAGCTTGACGAGTTACAACTTGGTGGAAACATGTTAGGAGGAAACATTCTTGAATCAATTGGAGAACTGGAGAATCTGTTATATGAGCAAAATCTAAGTGCTAATGGGCTGATAGGCGAGCCTCCTAGGAAGATTAGAAACCTGAAGAAACTGCTAAAACTGGATCTATCTTGGAACAATTTGACAGGAAGTATACAAGTTCTTGATGAGCTCAGTTCATTATCCAAATCAACATCTCATATAATTCTTTTGAAGGTCCTGTGCCACAATGGTTAACAATGTTACCAAAATCTTCATCATTTTTGGGCATTCCAGGTCTATGTGCCAGTTTTTCATCATATGGCTCGAATTTCACTGAGAGGAGCTATTTAAGACCATGTGACACAAATTCAAAAAAGCTCAGCAAAGTTGCAACGGTTATGATAGCTCTTGGATCCTCAATATTTGTTCTACTGCTGGGGTTAATTTATGTATTCTTTATCAGATAAACCGAGCAGGAAGCAACAATCGATGAGGAAGGTGATTCGTCAACCCTTCTCGCTGAAGTGATGGAAGCTACAGAAAATCTAAATGATCAGTGTATTATTGGCAGAGGAGCTCAAGGAATTGTTTACAAAGCCACACTAGGTCCAGACAAAATTTTGGCTATAAAGAAGTTTGTATTTGCTCATGATGAAGGGAAAAGATCAAGCATGATCAGAGAAATTGAAACCCTTGGAAAGATTAGGCAGCGAAATTTGGTCAAATTGGAAGCCTGCTGGTTAAGAGAAAACTACCGTCTAATTTCGTACAAGCACATGCCAAATGGAAGCCTTCATGATGCTTTGCATAAGAAGAATCCGCCACACTCCTTAGAATAGAATGTCCGGAATAAGATAGCTCTTGGAATTGCTCATCCATTGGCTTATCTCCATTATGACCGTGATCCTGTCATAATGCACAGAGACATCAAAACAAGCAATATACTTCTAGATTCTGTGATGGAGCCTCATATTGATTTTGGATCAGCCTTCTTCCTCAACACAGTCAACGTGCGTTACTGGTACACTTATATAGCACCAGGTAATTCTTTTACACTTGTGGATATGATAACTGCACCCTCTTTTTTTCTTGTTACACAACAACATTTTTTATTTGCAAATCCTCCCATTCTAATAACATGTTTAAATGTTGGTCTGAGACAGAGAATGCTTATACAACAACAAAGGGTAAAGAATCTGATATATACACTTATGGGGTATTTTTGTTGGAGCTGATATCTAGAAAGAAGACATTGGATCCATCATTTATGGAAGGAATGGAGATAGTTAATTGGGCTAGATCTTTCTGGGAGGAAACGGGAGTTGTTGATGAAATTGTTGATAAAGAGTTTGCTGGTGAGATTTCAATTCCTGATGTGATAAAACATGTTACCAAGGTACTTTTGCTGGCTTTGAGATGCACTGAAAAGGATCCACGTAAGAAACCTACGATGAGGGATGTTATCAAGCATTTGTAGATGCTAAAAAATCCCAAAGAAGAAAGATTTTTTAGTTTTCTTGAGGCTTATTTACAATTTCTGTAATCATGACAAAGTTTTATGGTTTGCCTCTTTCGGTGGCTTTATTGTACAAAGCACGATGATTATGTTATATTCAATCATGCATTATTTGTGTATAGAAAGGAAATATATATATATATATATGTGTGTGTGTGTTTATTGAGATTGGGTGAAGTTCAATATTAAATAATTCGCAGCTGGCGATGCATACAAAAACCTTTCACATGTTATACGTATTACTTTATTGATTGTTTCGCTATAGGCCTGAGTATGACTTTGGGTAATTAATTTTGCTCGAGACTTGGAATTATACTTTTGGGAGATTTTCTGGAAAAGAAATTTTATATTAAGGTTCTGTTCTGCCCAAACTCAAGGATGGGAGAAGCATACCTCTCAGTTCAATGGGAATGAGGTTAAGCTTCAAGAGTAGAGAAGAACACGATCTTCAATGGAGGTCTTTTGTGTTCTATGCATCCGAGGGAATGTACTAGCAAAAATTTAGATGCTCGAGTTAAAGTAAAGAAGTTAAAGATGATGCTATGTATGCTCTTTGAAGCAAAGTTTAAGGCTTTTATAACCTTTTATTTTCTCTAATAAGGATAAGCTGTTACATGAATATTCCAAGTTCAAGTTTGAAAACAAACCTTGACATTTAAAAGTATTCCTCAAAGCTTGGTTAACTCTTGATGCATTTTTACTGAGTGCTACAATGGCAATTACAATGGGAAGCAAGGCTGTAAGGAATGTGATGACTTTACCTAAAAAATGTAACAAACCTTTGGGGCTCCTTTAATGACATTATACATTTGACCCAATAAACAAAGGAGTATGGATTGAATTATCAAAATTTATACTCATATTCATTGCATGTATGTTGGAGAGGTCATATTCCCATCCCATGTTTGGATCTATTTTTTTTGTTGGATTTTTTTAATATAGACTACAAATATTTTTAAAGGATATTATTATTAATTTTATTAAAATAAATTATACAAATATTTTCTAAGATTTTAAGAAATTATACAAACATCTCTTATTATTTTCTATTCTTACACTAATTTATCTTAATTTTTGAAAAATATATATTAAAATTTCTTATATATTACACTAGCATTTCTTTATTGTTAGTAAACAGTATACTAACGTTTTTTTAAATATTATATTAACACTTATTACAAGGAATAATTTTAATGATTGAAAAAAAAAGACGTTTGTATAATTTTATAAAATTTCAAGAGGTATTTGTGTAATTTATTATTATTATTATCATCATCATCATTAAAATTGACATAACTTTTTTTAATGATTATTCCTCTTAAGTCTTCTCCATGTATGGTGATGAGATTTCTATAAAGACACTTTAACACTTAAGTTAGTGGTTCAAAAGTAAGAAATAAATAATAAATATTAAGATTAGAATTAGATTTCCATATCAAATTGTTGAGAGTAGAATAAATAATAATTAATATAAATATTATTAATACACTTTATTATAAGAAAAAATATGTGTAGAGCATTATTTTTTCACTTTTTTAAATTATAAATCTTTCGTAGTCTAATTCGTACTTAATTAATAATTTTTTTTTGCTATTATTTAAATAGATGTCCTCTTAAGAATCATTTTGAGACTAGATAGTACATATGTCTTTCAAACTTTTGAGACATGATAAAAAAAAAAGTTGATTGATTGATTTTGATGGCACATCCCAGCTGTGTAGATTGACAATAGTTTAGAGTTGAAATTCCACATACGGAATTCGTCAGGTTGACGTAAAGATCCTTCCAACGATCCCAACCGTTGATTTCTCACGGGGCAACTTCGAGGTGCCAGAGATCTGATTTTTTTTTTGTGGTCAACTTGGGATGGCAAATTTCGTACGCATTTTCTATCTATCTCACCACTCTGCTGATTTCGCTTTTGTTGTAATTATTATTATTATTATTATTATTATTATTTTGTTCTATCTTCACTTTTATTTTCTTGCTTGGCTTATGTTAATCACTTGCAAAACCCTAATCCTTTTGCATGTGTGTTTGACTTGCCTTTTCTTTTTTATTTTCCTTTGACAAGAAAGGTTTTCCCTACGACATTAACCGAAATGTCTAGTCAGGGATTCATAAAGCATTTTGAGTTTTTCGCCTCTTTTAGGACAATCAGATGTGATACAATATTCCTCATAATTATCTATATTTATTTTCTTATATATATTATTTTTTTTAGTTTTGTAAGAAAACTAGCTGGTAGTCATACACTACCTTGAAAAGCTTGCCTATATGTGTGTCACATGATTTTTCTTTAATTCGTTGAATGAATAAATAATATCGCACGTATAATTTTTAAGCAAAAGGGAAATACTAGATTTACATCCTAAAAATTACGGTGGAAAGATAGGAAAAATGAAAATAAAGGATTAGATATAATGACATGATAGATATGTAATAAGTTTTAAATTTAAAATTTGATAATAATTTTTAATAAATTAATTATAAATAATACTATAAATTCTCATTTAGTGTGTTTGGATGAGACAAAATGAAACAAAAAGAATGTATTTTCTTTTATAAGTTAAAGATAAAATAAAAGAGAAAAAAATAAACTTTTAAAAATAAAATTGATTTTTTTTTCTTTTTCTTCCATTAAAATTTTAAAATATTATTTCTATCCATTTTTCTTCCTTCCTATCAAATAACTTTGTTAATAAAAAATAGATTAGAAATAAAATATATAAATGTATTGCTTTTTATTTTGTTAGAAAAATTTAAAAATAAAAATAAAATTTAAAATTAAAACTCAATTTCTTTTTTGTTTTCCTTCAATTTATTTATTTTTCTTCCACCCAACCAAATGGAGTCTGACTGTATGAGATGCTTTGATGCTTAAAAAACAGATAATTTTCCCATGCCAAAAGTACATTTTTTGAGACAAGAAAATAAAGGCAAAATTGAGTCTTCGTTGATCGGGTGTGCGCAAATAAATACGTTCCAAAAACATATGAGAAATACATAACAAATTTATCTTCAGCTCAACTAAAAAGAATAATGAAGATGTAGAAGCTTCTGGTGCATATATAGCTTGTTTGGAATTTGAAATAAGATGGATAAATAGTGAAGTTGAGTATTTCAAAGCAAAAAAATTTAAGTACGACAAAAATTTGAGGGTGGAAAATAGAATATGCAAGAAAGTAATGTTGTTTGCAATTGTACAACTTCCCATGCACGTCCAAATGGCACCCCAGACAGCGTATTACTTGGCACACAGGTAACCTAAGTTTAGATTAGAGCGGGAAACAGTGTGGGTCCCATGTAAAAGGGTAATAACGTCTTTCAGACATTATAATAAGGGCAGATCTGTCATGTTGCGTTTTACAATAATGATCTCGCATTCACAGGATATTCATTATTTATATTCACACATACGTGACTATAATAATAATAATAATAATAATAATAACTATAACAAGGAAAATCAAAAAAGTATTTTCATGGGGTCTTACACAGTGATCATGACGACGTTGGCGTATGTAGCAGTGGTCATATTCTAATGAATAAGTCTTTGTAGAGAGAGAGAGAAAAAGCAGGGAGAGAGAAACAAAGGTCAAAGCGAGGCAGTTGAGTAATTGTAACACCATGGACAGTATCCATTATATTGGCAATTGCATAGGTGTAATCATTTCGTGGAAGGTCAGTGCAAAATCAGAAGCCTCCTCGTGATTTTCATCTGAGAAAAAGTGTTTTGGGTTTTCTGCTTTTTGGGGATTTCAGTTTGGAGTGTGTAGTTTCTGTTCCTTTTATATATATATATATTATTTGGTTTCTCGTTGGCAACTCAAAGGTACAGCAACCACCATATATCAGGTATTATCAGTGTGTATGTGTGTGACTCCTAAGGAATTTGCAGAGCCCCTAGACATATCTTCTTCGTCTTTTCCTTTTCTCTCGTGATATTCCTCTTCTCTCTCTCTTTTGCTCCCTCTGGTTTCTGTTTGCGTGGGGAGCAAAAAGGTCTTGCTTTCTTTCTGAGATATATATATATATATATATATATAAGACACGAGTGGTGGAAAAGGAGCTTTAGTTCTTGAGGGAAAGACGTACCCTTTTGGTGTCGAGGAAGAATCACAAGAAAAGTAAGGTCTTTTTTACTCTACCAAGGGTTTGGATAACTAAGAAGATCAAAAGAGAAAATGGGTAGTTGTGGAAGAGAAGGAGCAGTGAGGCAATATATAAGATCGAAGGTTCCTCGTTTAAGGTGGACTCCTGAGCTGCACCGTTGCTTTGTTCATGCTATTGATAGCCTCGGAGGTCATCATAGTAAGTCTTGTTTTTGGATTTATGGATCCGTTTTCACTATGAATTTGTGATAATTTTTTTTTTTTGGTTAACTTTTCAGAGGCCACTCCTAAACTTGTTCTTCAGTTGATGGATGTTAAAGGGCTCACAATTTCACACGTCAAGAGTCATCTTCAGGTTAGGAACATAGGATAATATGTTTTTTCAACGAGTCAAAATTTTGGTGTTGCATGTTTTTTTTTTTATATTGGGTGTTGTATATTAATGCTGGATTTCTCTCTTTATCCAAACCAGATGTACAGAAGCATGAGGGGTGACTTGGGCAGACAAGGTACCGAACCTTCTTTACTGCAAAGCACATGAACAAGGAGAGAGTATTGATCTTTTGAGTCTCTGATGGTTATCATGGCTCCTCAATGCTTAGTTCTTCTGCTTATAGTAATTTTATTTGTCTGTCATGTACCCATGTAATGCGTGGGAACTTTAGACCATGCTTGTGCATTGAATGCTGATTGTTGTTTCTTCTCTTGGTACTAATTTGAAGTTCAAAAACAAAGCCTATGAACTCTCACTCATACACAAGTTTGGGAAATCTGCAATTGGCTTGCACATTTATTAGTCTTTTCTATGCCAAAATAGTGTAGCAAGAGTAAGCAGCTAACGTCCTTTTAAGTCTTCCTCTAATGGCATTTTGATGAAATCCACCACAACTTTTTGTGTATTCTCCGTCCATACACAGCTAAGGTCGTTATTGGCTTGTGTTGAAAACATAACGCATTAATTGCTTCATAAAAAAGAATGATCTCATATTTCACAATGTGTATTTGACAGGTAGGACACCCTCCCAACTTAGGAACCAGTCTTTTGAGGAGCATGATGATGGGTGTGTTGATGAAGTGAATGATGTTGGTGTTGAGTACTCATATTCGAAACCCGTGGGAAGAGAATCTGATTCCTTCTTCGGCCACAGTAATCTCCCTCCGAAAAGGTTAGCCAGCCCGCATAGCTTTATTTTTTCTCTCTTGAAATAATTTCAGACTTTTCAAACGTCAAAAAAAAGTGGTGTGAGAGAGAAGCAAAAGGGATTGGTATTTGGCTTGCCTTGATCTTTTGCTTTTCTGAGGCAACTTTAACTTTTTTGCTTCTTTTGAAAATCCTTTTCGTTTGGATTCTCTCCTCAGAGCTAGAATCGAGACGAGGAGTTCCATCACAGAGAGCCTGCAATGCAGCCAAAGATTATGCGATGTAGTTCCAAATCCGTACTGTTTTTATGATTATCTGCAGCAGCCCATGGCTGAGCACAAGGGAATAAAGGAGTTCTCTGAAGCTTCAACATGGAAGACACAACCACATTCCTCTCTGCACTCAGATTTTCCCAACCTCAGTTCATTCATATGTCCTAACCAACAATCTGATTTCCCCCAGGTTCTAAAACCAACCTTTCTTTCTTTCTTCTCTTTTGTGCTACTTTATTAATTAATGTGTATGGATGTGAATGTGCATTTATCAGTACTGCTACCTTTTTTGCTGGGGTTGAATGTTGTGTTATGTTGGCTATGGGTTTTAATTTTATTTTAGAATGTAACTTGGATATGATTCATTTTTTGTTTTATTATAGTTGAAGTTTTACTTGACAATACACGTCATAATAATTTACATTAGAAAATGTTAATATTTAATATGAGTTTTTGCTACGTGAATTATTAGGTGAAAATTCAATTTAATTTTAATTAGATAATTAAATAATAACACGAGAATACTTGTATGTGAGTTTTGATCCTTAACTTAAATTCTCTGAGCCATGCCAAAATGACGAATCCATAGGTTCCAAACACTCCACTTTTGTTCAGTAAGATCTTACGTTTCGCCTGCCAATTATGCACAGCTTTTGGGATCACGTTGTGTGTTAAATGGGAAACCGTTGGTTAATTTCTCAGCTGTCTGTGCCATTTCTTTTTCTTTCTCTCTCTTTTTTTTTTTTTTTAAATATAGTATTAAATTATTAACTTGGTCTTGGGTTCAAACTGGAAACTCATTTGTAGAAATCGTGTTATTAATAAATATACTGTCTTAAAATTATTTCATTTTTAACTTATTTTGGAAAGCTTGGTTGTACCGATGTTAAAAGATCTGTTTAGTGTTTACGCTTTGCAGCTGTATTTTTTTATTTCGGGTATTTTTTCCGTTGTTGTTCTCACGAAGTTGGTTTTTTGAAAACCACGCTTGTTTGTGAAATGAAGTGGCTAAAATAAGATAACGTGAAGTGTTGAACATAGGTACGTTACTTTATGTAACATTTAATCGCCTTATGAAGTGGTTAGATTGTTTTGGTCCCCTTGTACGACTTGAGCATTTTAGTGGGAATTGAGAGAGCTTGTGATTGTCCAAAATTTATCATGAGTTGCAATATGGCCGAAAGGGTCATCATAGCTTCTAATTTATATTCTGAGATTTTTCAAATTCAGTGGTCCTCCCAAATTATTGAAATTCTGACTTTTTAAATGGAAATTTATCCTATGCCCTTTATTGCATCTATACGGATACTTTTTTTAAAGGTAGAGGTCCTACTAGTAGGACTTAACCTCAAGTCCATCCCCCGCCATAAAATCCAAAAACTTATAATTGGTGTCTTTGGACAAGAGGAAATGAAAAACTAGGAGAAAAGATAATGACATTAATGTTTCTATTTCTTTTTTTTGGGGCAGTGGATCAATGTATCTATTTTTTCTTTGATTACAGAAAAAAAAGTTAATTTTTATAAGTAAAAAATATTTTTTTTAAGTTTTCTTTCAATTAAAATTAAAATTTTTTACTGCTCCCTTATTTTTCTTGGCTTGGCTTTCAGACAAAGGGGAAAAGGATAACTAACCTCCATGCAAGGATTCTCTATCACAGACAAATGATTTTCTTGTGTTAAGAATAGTCACCAAATGTGGGTTGACTGTTGCTATAATAGGTTATTCCCTTGCACAAGTGAGAATAATTAATTACTATTTGTTGTGTGATTTTGTCCTGTTTATACAGGTTTCTAAATTAAATGAAGGAAAGAGCAGCACTTCACAGCCAATTAATGTAGTTGTGAACACTGAGACAGCTGATGCAGAAGTTGAAGATATAGGAGGGTATGAATTGTCATTGTCGCTTACATTGCCAAAACCTTCACCTCAGAGAAGTAATGGTTCATCAGGCAGTGAGATCAGTGAGGCAATCTCATCATACCCTGGGTTTAGCAACTACAAGGACTGCTCTAGTTCATCCACTGTCAAAGAAAGAATTAATTTGGACCTATCTTTAGCCCTATGTGGCAATTGATTTGATGTTTCTACTGTAAAATCAATCTACTATAGGCATAGTCCACTGGACTTCTTTTTCCTTCTCTTCAACAATTTTGGTTATTTTCTTTTTTCTACTACCGGCTATACCTATACCTTTCCAATCACCATGTTAGTTAACTTTAATCTATTTAGAGTATTCTCTAGTTTTCTATAAGATCCACAAATTCATGTTGAGAGGCTACCATGCCGACTAGTGAGAAAGACACTATCTATTGAAACGCAAGCTACATATATGGCTGGGATTTGCTCACGAACAACGTTTTTTTTTCTTAAAACTCGTCCTCATAAAATATCAAAATTTTGGTTTTAATTCTTCATTTTTATTTCATAATCTTATTTGTCTCTATAATTATGAACATTTTCGTAATTCTCTTTGTGGACAATTTGAGTGACATGATAGTGATGTAATATCCCTGTGTTACATGTTGCATAATTCATCTTAATCTTTTTTTGTCCTTGAAAAAATTTCAAAAGCCCCATTTTAGCTTCATAAAATTTTAGTAGAGCAAGTAGGGGTGTCAAAACTTTCAAATGCAGTTATTTGATACACTTAAATGGCTAAAAACATTTTAAAAAATTTCAATACTTTTAGCTCTAATTTAACAACTTCAAAATCTCTACCTTGTTCAAGTCTTAATTATTTTAGTTATTGAAGAGTGTTAGTGAACACGTGTCAGAGATTTAATATTCAATATACTTTGTTGTGAAAGGTCAAGATTAAGAAATATTAAATAAAAATAATTTAATATTCATAATTTTATAATATTTAAAATTAATTTTTATTTATAACTGTCATAATTCACTCATAACATTTAATATTAAAAATAAAATAAAATAAATATGTTTCAACATTAAAATTTAATAACGCCAGTTTCATTGTAGGACTAGTTTTGATGGTAAATCAAATTAGTCTCATAATCATTTTTAGCTAAACTTGTTAAACTAATAAAAAAAATATAATTATGATAATTGTGATTATAATAACATAATATGATTATGTAATTATATTAGTGAGATAAATGTAGAAGTAAGTGAATAAAAGATTAAAATTTTAAAATTGATTAAAGTGACAAAAAAATCAATTAAAGACAAGATTTAAAAATAATACATGTAACACTTGTGGTGTGATTGACTTATCACTCAAAATGACTATATATACAATATTGATATATAATATTAGTCATATAAGTACAATCTTAATGAACCAAATTAGTAGTTTGAATTAATAGGGATATAATTTAAAATTATATAAACTAAAACATTAAATAAAAATAGGAGATTAAAATCTTTTTGATATTTTATAAAGAAAAAAATATTTTACCCTACAATTAATATTTATTCTTATATTGATATTTTTATAAAAAGATAAATATATATTTTTTAAAATGATAAGTTAACGAGATAATTAAAGTGAGTTTTTAAAGTATGAATCATTAATAGTGTTGTTAGTGTTCATGATTTATAGTATGTTAAAATCATAAATTTCAAACTACTAATTAAATCTGGTCTATACATTACCAAAAATGTGTAATTTTGTCCTCCACTAACTGGTGTTTAAATAGTACTTAATTTGATTGTTATTAATTTAGTTACTTTTATGTCTTAGTTTAAAATAACAAAAAAGTCGGATTAAAGGAAAATATAAATTAATCTTATTTCATTTGTGTCATAGGTCTTTTAGCAAATATAATGTTATATCTCGATGACATGAAGATCTGAATGGTCTTGAAATGTCACTTTCGATGATCATGAATTTGTTTAACTAATTTTTGTGATAATTTCGTTTTTATTTTCAGGTTAACATGATCTAAAACAAATATTTATTTTAATTATATGTCTTTTAAGCATATTTTTTTTATAAACAACAAAATTGCCCACTGGGAAATCTTCCCGTGAAACCACACAGGTCCATTGCTTGTTAACTGATAAAGATATGTTTTTATACCTTTCTTCTTCTACTCTTCATGTTCATATAATACAAACGTATTCATTGCTAGACAGTTGAATTTGTACCCTCTTTTAGAAATGGAGTGGGTGGTCCAACGTTGAGATTGGATAACTCCAAATACTAAATTAAAAATAGATCCAGTTTATATAGACTTTAAGAACTAGCTTAAAAATAGAGAATTGTCCTGCGTCGACCTTGACTTAAAGTAAATTTTAGACCCCAAAAAAGTCACCCACAAAATTTACTTATAGTCCATTCACGAAGATGTTACAAAATTTTAAATCCCCTCACATTCTCAAGGCATACACGTGAAATTTTTGTGCTGTATCTATAATTCTATTGTTATTTTGATAATTAACTGGTGTGGATCTGACATTTAGACGTCAGGTTAAAGTGAAAGGTTAAATGCAGCTCAGCTAGCTAGCAAAAATGTTTAGGTGGGAGTTGCCACCTAAATTCAATTCCTGTATTTATTTAAAACCGTTTTCCATTTGGAAAGTACATGCAGCGTGCGAAGCGGACAAAGGGTGTTTATATTAATTCTAAATTTCTTAGAATATTTTTAATTTAATCTTTATATTAGTTAAATATTGAAAATATTAAATATTTTTTATGTTTAAAATATTATAATGTATTAGAAAAAAATTATTAAAAAAATTCTTAAAAGACTCTACCCATAACTTTACTCATAATTATATAATTTTGGGTATAATTTCAATTCCAAAATATAAGATGTGCATGAATATTGGATAGTGGAATTAAGGTGTAGAAAAAACTCACTTTTGATTCTTAATCTCATAGCATGGCTAGTTAGTGTTCTCTGCTTATATGCAATGTCGATGCTTTATTATTATTATTATTATTATTATTATTATTTTAACGAACATTGAACAAAATCACACATCAATACCTTGATGTATGATTTATTATTCCTGAATGTTTGATGCAACGGTTACCTGTGTCGAATACATGTTCCCCTGGTTTCTTTTAATGTTGTCGCTTGTGAATTGCTTGCTTCATTTCGTTAGGTATGGCTGTTAGCATTTTGACCAAAAGTAGGAAGCTACATACTTGTTTGCTTGTTTGGTTCCACGGTTGGGATAAAAGGGTGACGAACTTCATAATTGAAAGGAAGAAGCTATATGCTTTTGAAACTGACAAGTTGCTTGCTCGAGGTGTGCTGGATCTAACACCATGTTTCATTGGACACTCCCTTTTGTTGATGATATACTACGTACACTAGTGTTGCTAGTTAGGTTTCTACTTTTCATTTAATCACGGTCTAATAACGTAGTAAATATCTTCTTTTTTTTTGTTTTATGAAAGTACGCAAAATAAATCAAATCAATAATTAATTGATGCAAATGCTTGCTTCAGTGACTTTTGCTGTTGGCACAGCATGAAGTTAAATTTTTAGTATAAAATATTGAGCAAGCTCCCCAAACTCCTTTCTCAAGCTGAAAGAGAGCATTCTAGACATTCTCATACTTTGTTCTAAAAGAGTTGTTTGGATGTGAATATTGTAGCAGTTAAGAAAACAAATCACGCAATTCACCATGTTTATAAAGGGGAGTCAAACTAAGATCAACAATATTTTTTGCCTCATTATTGTATCGACCTCTTATTGTAAAGTATTTTTTTTTTTTATCATTCATCTCTTTTTCAGATTAATTTATTTTTTATCTCTTAAAATTTGAGTTTAGTATTAATTGAAACTTACAAAATCAACAACAAATGTGAAATTTGAATTTTTTTCTAATAAATTCTCTTTAGCCTAGACTTGTTGCATAAATAATATGATAGATAACTTATTAATAGATTTAAGATAAACTCTAATATTATTATATAATTTGAACTTATGTCTAAATTAATCTGATAAACTTAATTTATAAAACGAAAGTTGTCTCATTCTTATTCATTTTATCTTGATGCTATTAATGTGGGACTTAAATTTTTTTCAATATGATCTATGAAGTCTTAAACTTTATTTTCTTCTCAATTGTTTTAGTCAAAAATATTAAATAAATCATTAATGTTCAAATTAATAGCTTACAAATTTTTTACATATACTAATATGTTTATGAAGTGTTAGTACCTATATTTGTAAATTTACACACACATAAAGTAACACTTAATTAATGTGATAAATGAAAAAGAATAAAGAGTGATCATTTAGTAAAAAAATGTTCACCATAGAATTTTATTTGAATAATACATATTGAAACATTAATACTCAAATTTTTTAAGTCATGAAATCACTT
>JAMLFT010003131.1:0-22957 GCA_026544285.1 Pachyrhizus erosus | reverse complement strand
AATAAAAAATTATCTCTAAAATTAATTTAATTGAGATTATTATTTATTAAAATTCTAAAATATATTTTTAGGACTAATTTAATTGAAAATAATATAAATAATCATAATAGAATTCAAAACAAAGTTTATTTAAGGTGATAATTTAGTTATAGTTTTATGAACAAAAATAAATATAATAAGTTGTTTTTCTAAATAAATTTTGTTTCATAAAACCAAAATTTATGTTAAAATTAAAATTATAAAATTATTAACAGATTTGAGAATTATAATTGATAAATAGAGACATTAATTTTGAGTAAAATTAAATAAAAAAAGTAATCTATTTTTATTTAAATTAATTTGAATTGATATGTGACATTTTGATTATTTTTATATTAAATTATTTATTTTTAAAATTTATTTTATGCATTAAAATGTTGTTAGTTTATTTATATAACTAAATTTCAAATTTTTACTCATTATAGCTATTTAGAATTTTTAAAATTAATTTATGTTTTAAATTTTGTAAATAATTTATTTTTGGCAACAGATCATGATAAAACTAAATTTTATGTAGGAAAAATATTTTAATTGTAGTTTTATTAACCAAAATAAATAAATGTAATAAAATTTATTTCCGTAAATAAGTTGTGGTCGATTAAACTAAAATTGAATTGTGTAAATAATTTAATTTTTATAATTATTTTTATTTTTTAAAATAATTTCTTTTTAGTTACTTCTTTATATATTATAAAATTAAAAGTTGTATTAAAACTATTTTTTTTCTTGCTTAATAGGTTTTTTGTGATTTATATATAAAAAAATATATTTTACTATAAAAAAATCAATCACTCAAAAAAATTTTTTGCTTCTACACTCATTTTGATTATTATCTAATTGTCATTTTTGTTATCTATTTTATATTTATTTAGTATTTTTAATTATCTCTTATAATTCTATTTATAAGTTGTTTTACTAATTTTTTTTTAGATTTTTCATTTTCTTTCATCATGCATAGACATTTTTTGTATAAAAAAAAAATTACAACGACAAAACAAAAGGATGATAAATTTAGTAAGAAATGAAAGGTAAAATAAAGAAATTAATATACTATATTCACAAAACATATTAGACATATTCATATTTTTTTTTTATTATTTAGTCTATTTTTTCTTTTTACAAATGTTTTATTTTTACATTCTTTGTGTTTTTTTTTTTTTGCTGTATTTGAGATGTGGTTAAGTGCAAAATATATTTAAACATGAAAAGAGAAAATAAAATAAAATTTGAGTATAAATTAAAATATTTTAAAATTAAAAGATCATTGATTGAATATTAATCAATTACAAAATTATTATATTATTCTGAAACAAGATAATTTATAGAAAATAATTACAAATTAAAATATTTTAATTGAATATTAATTGGATAACCAATTAAACAAATTATTTAAAACAAAAAAGTCTAAATAAATTTTTAGACATAAATTAAAGACAATGAAATTAATAAAATTAAGTGTAATAAATCATTTTAATTAAATATAATTAGAAAATAATTAAAATGTTAATGACTGTTAATTATTAATTTGATATGTTATTTGTTTATTAAACATTCATTATTATTGAAACAAATAAATCGTGTTTAATACTACATAGGAGTAAAAAAATTATATATTAATAATTTTTTAAAAATATATAAAAAATGAGAAAAAAATACTTCAAAAAAGTATTTTAAAAATTAGTTTATTATTAATAAAAATATAATTCATTTTTAATTTACAAACTTAAAAAAACTAATTGTAGTTTATGAACGAATTAATATAATTTGAATATGTATTTTTATATTTATGATCAATTATATATGTTTAATATTAATTAAAAAATTGAAAATTAAAATATTATTCACTGGATAATTAATAGAAATAATTTTCATATATTATTTTACAATGATATCAACAATAAAAAAAATTACTTCAATGTAAAGAATTTTTTTAACACAACATATACTTAAATAATGATATTGACCAATAATTTATTTAAAATTATATTTTCAATGCATATTTGTCTAGGATAATTGACTTATTAAACTATTTTTGATAAATATTTTTATTCATTTGAATGACTTGTATTATAATAAAATATTTTTAATACTGATAATTTTCTTTCTATATAAATTATCCTATTAATAAAATTTAATTTTATCAAAAGTAAAATATGATTTTGATATTTAATTTTAATGATTTTTTCAATTAGTTACATTTTTTTACTAATCATTATATTATGACATATCATAATTTTTAAAAATTTCAGCAATAAAATAATTGTATACAAATTAATTAAATTTATGTATTAATAAATTTTAGGGATTTAAGTATAAATAAATTCTTAAATAAAGATTATATATTAATAATTTTGTATTAGTGAAGAGACAAAAATAAAACTCAACTACTCTCAAATCAAATTAACATAAATTATATTATAAAGAATTAAGCAAAGTCAAATCTTTTAATATCTTAAAAAATGTGAAAAAATTAATTATCAATATAAAAAAAATAAAAAACAAGATTAGTGAAAATCAATTTTTTTTTATTTTTAATTTTTAATTTTAACATGAAACTTAAATTTTATTAAACTTAACTGATCAATTATTTTAGTGTTGTCCTCTTTTTTTTATTGGTCTATAGAAATGAAGTTATAAATAATAAAATCAATTATTTTAAAATACAATTGCATATATTTTAGTTGATATTTATATTAAAATAATGTCAATATATACATGTGCATAAATCTACTTTGTATTCTTAAACTTAAAATACATGTCACAGGCCACAATAAAGGCATAATGGGCCCTAACTTTCATAACTATCCAAACCATTGCTTGGGCTCACTTATGGATGCAATTTTCTAATGAACAAAAAAGGGAGGATGTGTCTTTGTTTTTTCTTTCTTTCTACATCTCTCTTCTTTGTTAATGCTAACAATTTCTTAATTTCAGCGGACTATTTATTAATTTAAAGAAAAATATTGAATATACAAAAAATTATCACTATTTCAAACTTATTATTTTAAGAGCCAGTCATTATATATAACACATATAAACTCAAAAATCTCATATTCTTTACAACAATTTTATTGTCTTTAACAAGATCTAGACCATTAAATTAAATTTAATTCAATAGTTATTTGAGTTAAATCTTGTTGTATGTGACATGATCATTGTAGAAGATTTCAACAATAGTACATATACAACTTATACTAACTCATTCTTAATATAATGTCACTATAATACCACGTGAACGTAAACTTTAATATTTTAAGATTAAGAAAAGATAAATAATACAAAATATTAACATAAGTAAGATTATATCTAACTTGCAAACATTTTGTTGGAAACAAACTTTTACTTTATTCTTGTTTTGATTGGTGTGTGGTCAAAGTTTTAGAAATAATTATTTTATTATTTTGTGTGAAATATTTTTTTTTTACTAAATAACAACTCTTTTTAATGATTTGTTTTTCAATGATAAAAAAACAGATTAGATTAAAAAAGGATAAAGAGAAATGGATAAGAGATAAATAGATAGAAAATATAACGAAATTTAGGTTTGTTTATTTTTTAGAAAAATAGAAAGAAAATAAAAATTTTGAGAGAAATAAAAAGAAAATAAAAAATAATATTATAAAAGTTATTTGATTTGGATAGAAGAAAAAGAAAGATATTAGATTAGAAACAAAAATCTATTATTTTATCCTTGTATTTAAATTAATTATCAACTCACCACAATCAATTAAAAAAGTAACATAATTTATTATCAAACATACCAAAATTAATTATGAACTAGGTACCAATTATGAACACCTATCAATTTTTCATAATCAATTATCAAACACTTCATAATCGAATATCAAACACTTGATAATTAATTATCAAATACAATAATTAATTATTAAACACAATTAAAAAAGAATTTTCTTGCTATTTAACACATTTTCTTTAAAAAAAACATTTTCATACGAAATCTACCTAGCTTTTGTTTCTCTCACAATTTTATCTTAACCAAACAACATAAATCTTTAATATATTTTTTTTTATTTTCATCATTTCATTACAATTCTTCACTTAAATCAACTATTCCAATCACACCGTCAGATTTTAAAGATACCACCTCGCTTAGAAGTTTAGGTTATGCCGCTAAGAATATAATTTTTATCCCAGTAAGGTGCAATAATCAGGAATATTCAACGATTTCGTTCTCTAGCTTGGAACCTCTCCTTTGCCCATGTCCTAAGAGAAGCTGATCGATGTTCTGATTGGGTTGGCCAAGAACGGAGCTTCTTCAAACTCACTCCTCTGCTGCTGTTTCAGTTCTGTTCGATCCAGTTGAAGCTTTTTTTGTTATCTTCCTTTATTAGGGACTAATCTATTTTTTGCTTCTGCCTTTTTGTGTTTTACCACTAATAAAAAAAAAAAGAAAAAAAAAAGTTAAGACAAACGAGATCCTTATTTGAAGCATAGGACAAAATATGAAAATGATTATTAGTATTGTCAAATAATGCAAACTTTAACAATTTCAGTGATGCGGTTGTTCAATTGAATTAAACTAGTTGTGGCTAAATTATAGCAACCCTATTTCCAATCCAGTGCTTCCCGAACAATGACAAGCACTTTGAAAAAGATGAACTCTCAAACAGTTACCACCTTATCCCTGAGTCTGACTGGTGAAAAAGACAAGAAACCCATACATACAATAGCTGACAAAATAGCCATACGTTTCACCTTTCAAGGCCCTACTACATTTGGAGCCATAAGTTTATGTAATTCAAACCCCATATCATCTGTTGGAATATACATAGCTACGGATGCTGTTGTTGTCTATGGCTCCATGCAGATGCTCTAGTCTTTTTCTTTCCTGTTTCCTTTCATTTGTAAAAATATTTTTTAAACTGCCCCTTAATAGATTTAAAACTCGATTAACAAGCTATGTTGAACTACTTTAAAGCATGATATTGTATTTTAATTTTACGGTAATTTTAATATTGCAATTGTCTCAAAGTTTGAAAGTTGAAGGAATGAACAATTGAAAGATTTATAAACCATATGGTAGCAAAAAATTATACAAAAGTACATTATGTATGTTAAACCACAACTTTGGCTATTTAAATCAACCTTCAAGAGTATAATAATACTATATTAAAGATATATGATATAGTGTTGCTCTTTACTCCTTAGTATCTGCATACAAAACTTAACATTCTCAAAAGATACATTGTTGGAAGTCTTACTACTTACTAGCACAATAGGCACCGAAAGATGCCTTCTCTTATTGTGATCTAAGTTATTCACAGCAGGCAGTCATCTCTATTAAACCAACCATTCCCAGTAATCACTTCCAAAAGGGGCACGAGTGACTGTTTGAGACTATATACTAGCATTTGTCATACAAGTTACAGACCCGGTCATCTTCATTCAAGAAACAGTGGTAAGGCTTTTGAGGCTGCAGTTAAATGAAGGCGATGGTTAGTTCCATGAAGGAGATCATCAGTTGGATGTGTATGGCTGTGATCCGATTTACTTTGCCAGTCTTTATCTTCTTCAGCATCCCAAAGGAATTTAGCATATGAAGCTAGGACATAGCTAACGACAATTAAGATTTATACATTAGTTTCATCAACAAGAGAGGGCAAAACATTTTTTCATTTGGAAAACAGAAAAATGATATAAAGCAGAATGTCTAATTTTCTTGAATATCAGAACATCAAAAGAATATAACTTGTTCAGGAAAGTGGGACTGGGTGGACCAACTTCAGTTTAGTCTATATAGACTTCATGCTCTTCTAGCAAAGAAACAGATTGACACATGCTTCAATTTCTGTAAAAATATTTAGAAATAACTAAAACCATAATAAACGTAGAATTGTTGATCATATATTTGACCTATTATCTGGGGCACTTTTAATGGCTTGGTCAAAATATCCTTCAGCTCGATCAGCATCCTTCTCTGTTTGCCATATTAACTTCGCATAGAGGGACAGAATATGACCATCATCAGGATTAGCCAAAATCGCCCTTTCGAGATACTCTTTTGCTTTAGGATAATCTTCACAAACCTATTTGCATAGATAATATCAGAACAACTATATCTGGATAAATAGATAGATGGATAGATACCTTTTTAAAAGAAAAGATAGATAGATGAAGCATACATAGTTTTCCTTGCATTTCTATATAGCAACAAGGTACGCAATCTAGCCAGCCTGATAAATTTTTAATTGTGAATGATCTGACTAATTGGGTTGATAATTTAATATTATTTCTGCTTTTCACAATCTTAAGAGAAAGAAAACATGATCAAGCTCAAGTAGCCATACAAACAAATTTAATTACCTCTTTCAAAAACTTAGCATAATTTCCTAGCAAAAGAGCATCACTGGGGTTTGCTTCTAACATGTTCTGGTAAAAAGCATCGGTCCTATCTCTGCCACGATCATTTCCTTCGTGGAAACCCCAGCCTCTTCCATGTCCACCATCTGAGCCCCTTCCACTACCATTACAACCACCACAAATCCAACCACCATTGCTCCCCATTCCACCATCCATCACCGAAGTCTGTAACCTACTATTGTTCTTTCCCACACCACCCTCTTCATGATCCAGGACTCCCTTATCTAAATCCAAACTTGAAAAGAGTTCTTGAATTGAAGGTTTTACTTTCATGCAAGGTTTTTGTTGAGGATCTTTCCCTTCATCTCTCTCTTTGATCTTTATACTCTGTTGATTTTTAGGAACATTAGTTAGTGGCACACGATTTTTTCTCTTGGGACTTGATGAGTTTTTAAGGTCTATCTCCACCAAGTTTTGGCTTAGACTTAAAGCTGATGTTGTTTTGGGAAGCTGAAAAATGTGTTCTGGGTCGGGAGAGGACTCTTTGGAATGGAGTAGCAATGAAGTTAGAATTGGTGCAGAGGAGCTTCTAAGTAACATCTTCTACAACTCAGAAACAATAAGAAAATAAAGGATTTAGGGTAATATGAGAGCTAGCAATGCAGACAGTAAGATGATGACGTGTATAGAATGCTGAGGAAGAAATGGTGCAAGTTGAAACCACCAGCTAAGAAGTGAAAAGTGAAAGGGAAGTACTCAACTATAAAAGGAAAGAGAAGCAATTGAAAACGAAATGATTTAGACTTCCGAGTGAGAGACTGAGACATGGAATAGAATGTAAGAAACAAGCAAGTCTTTATATAACAATTAACACTAGACATTATTACTCAGAGGAATCTGATGTCCAATCCCAGATTAGCAATTTAGCACAAGGAAATGCAAGTGGGAGACTACAACCAATGCAGTACGGACAAGTTTAGACTGCAGATTGCATGACACGAATTGGGGGGACCCAAGCCGCCATTTTTGTTTTCCTGTAAGTTGCAAAATTGAACGGACACCAATTACTTTTGCATCGCCATCTCGCCTTAGCCTTCCCCGATTGAGACCAACCATCTATGAACACCTGCTCTTGGGTGCCATGGGCATATTTTGGCGTTTGCTAATGACGTCGCAACCTTTTATAACTAGAGACTGGAAAGTGGAAGCGACCGGGGATGTGAGATTCTTATATAGTTAGTAAAATAAATGTTAATATTGCATTTAATATGTGTCACATCGATCACGAGAACAGTGAACTACTATTATCTTTTGTTATACATAAACTAGTTATGTTTGGTACTAAAAACATAAATATACTATCAATTAATAATGTTTGTAACAGATGTGAAAACTAATTCCTTTCTGCTTTTATGTTATTAGAGGATTACTTGATATATTAAATATTCAGTTCAACTACCATTGGAAAAGTAAAAAACCTGGAGCCCTTGAAGTACTTTAGTAAGTGGTACAGTTCTCGAAATCTTAATTCAATCATTTTTTTTTCTTTCCACCAACTCGGCAAATTCAAGACAAGAAACTGAAGAAAACATATACCTATTGATTATATTTGTGTCAAAAACGTTGTAACATTGACACTTCAGGTAGGTATTCACGAGAAGCATATACTATGGTACAGAAATATGCGAACTCTGAAATTTGGGAAATAACTACTACAGTAAGTAGAGAAACCACCAAAATACAATTACATGTTAATCCAGAAAGAAAATCATGAGGCTTTTTCACGAAAATGAAGATTAGAATTTAAGTTTTGAGACCCCGTTAGGTGACAACATATTTTGTCTCCATTTCAGTCTGGCGTTACTGCAACGGTCAGGAAAGAAAAACAACAAAATACGTCGTATTCGTTCACTGATCCTGAGAAATGAGCCCATGAAATGAAATATAGCAAACCACGTAATCAATACGGATCAATCAACTCCTTGAAACGCATAAAACTGACGTTTAATCCATCCATAAATGAATAATGTTAACTCTAGAAGAGACACTTCCTTTTCCACAGACCATACCAGCTGGCTCAGGCAAAACAAGTCAACATAAAAAAAAAATCAAGTTCCAAAATGATAGTCAGCCATTCAATTATTCTTTCAGGGTGTCATGGACCATGGTTTAGGCCGAACAGAAGACATCATTCAAACAGTGATAAAATTTAAACAGCTTGAAGGTACTTGTCACAAATGAAATGGATAGCAAAAATGCAAAAGCAATCTGCGAAACCCCGCCTTACATTGTAATTGAATTTAAAAAAAAAATAAAAATCTTAGACTACAAAGTTTATAACTAAGGATGTCAGATGGATGGATTGAATAAATTTTAAATTAAATTACTAATCCATTTATATTCCATTAAAAATGTATTAATAAATTGCTATAAAAAAATGTATTAAAAAATATCGATTCATCATGAACTCATTTAATAAAAAACTATCCAACCTATCCATTTCCCAGTTTTTATGTATGGATATCCATCCATCCAATTAAAAATATATGTTTTCAAAAACTTTTTCTAAAATAAAGCTTAATATTTATACAGATTCTTATACTTGAACACCATAGAGTTCAGGACTTGTCTCTCAAAAGACCTATGCTCGACTAATCAACTTTGGATTACAAAAATATGTTGAATGATTCATCATCTATCCAATAACAAATTGTGATCTAATTCAACCAATTCATTAAATTTTATTTTTATAATTGGATAGATTGGTTGAATTTATACATTAATAAAGGGGGAACAGAGTGATTACTCATAAGCTACTTATGACAGTAGTAATCTTAGCATGTGGAATATTCTAAAGAAATTTTACGGAGAATAATACTTATACCACAGTTGCATAATTTTATTTTTCTGTTGCTGTATAATTCTTTCATCCCCTAAGTTATATATTCGATATATACAAATTAAATGCTCACTATTTTATCTTTTAAATCTTGATCCCTTGTTTGGTCTATTCCTCCCATCCCAGGCAGAAGCCCAAAAGAATAGAGACATCCAGAAAAGAACAGCCAAGAAGATCTGTATTCTATCTTGAATTTTGGAAAAAGATGTAGCAACATCTGCTCCTGAAAATAAAAATATTGTCATTAACAAAAGCTGCATCTTGCTCAAGAAGCATAAACACCAAATCAAAATTTAAATGATAGAAATTGAGCATATGATAAATTTAATATAAAAAAACGGCATCTTTGTACCAATTAATACTCTAGGGCAAGTATAATATTGAGTAAATGTCCAAGAATTACCAAAACAAGCTTTTATAACACAAAGCACACAGTATAGGTATCCTGAGTCTAGACTACAAAATGCCGTGGAATAAAGATCATTCAAAACAATAGATATATGGTTGAGAAGACATAAAGTGGCTTTTAAAAGAGGACCATGAAAAACTAACGATGTCTAACACTTCAATGCTACATCAGACAACAGATCATTTCAAACAAGTTTTTGTATCAGAGCGACTTCATCTTACCTAATATAGTTTCTTTGTATTTTATTTTATCTTTTTTGTGCAAAGGGAGGCTAAAAGCCTCAAAACTACAGATAGATAGTACAAGGTGTAGGAAGTTCCATTACATCTTTAAGAAGAAAGAAAACACAACCGCTAGGCAGTATATCTAAGAAATGAACCACCACATGGTGGTAATGGGCCAGAGATGCTAAGGAAATCCACCCGTGTATTTGCCTCCCTGTACAGATGAGAAATTCTAACCTAATTCAGATTTTTGTGTAGCATCCTGTTTTTAATATAATAAAATTATAAGTTTTAAATTATAAATTTATTTTTTCTTATTTAAATATTTTAGTTTATTTTAATTAAGATTTAGAATTTTAAACTATGAGAAATATTATCCAGAAAATAATATGGAGAGAGAGAAATTATAATTAGTCAAGTTGAGTGAAAATAAGTTTAAATAATAAAAATCAATTAAAATAATTTGATAGAAAATAGATTTAGACATTTTAGATGCAATAAAAATAAAAAAAGAAAATAATAAAAATAAGAGAATAAGAATCTAAATTTTTTTAAAAGTCAGAAATAAAATTTTATTAATTAAATACAAATAAATATATACTCAGATAAATGAAATAAATAAATTTTATCAAAATAAAATAAATAATTGGTGAAAAAAAATATAAGAATAGTAAGGAAAATATATAAATTAATTATAGAATAAAAAAGAGAAGAAGGAGGCAAGGAGGGGTCGAACCCAGGTCCTTGGCTGGTAGCAAAACGCGGCTGGGAGTGCCAGATGCCATTTTAGCCCAAGTAGGAATATAAGAACCATAAATAGAAATAAAATGAAGAAAATAAAAAGCAAAGTAGGAAAAAGGGGTGTAGAGCATATTCGAAGACACGACCTGAGAGCGAAAAGAACAATTAGGAAATAGAGGTTGTCATTTGACCGCTAGACCCATCCTTGAAAACTTAAACAAATAAAATTTATATAAGTTAACTTTAAAAACATTAGGCAGTCATGGAAGCAGCTCACAAGCTCTGCACCTTGAGCTACCTTTGCCGCCCTGCAAACCCTACAATTGACCCAGCTATTCCCCCCCATCTCTTACGAATTTTATAAGTTGAAATTCGAGTCCCTCCGCTCTATAAATAGCCAAAAATTAGAGGCACAAGAGGAAGGAAAAACGGAGAAGACAAGTCCAACTTCCAACCTCCATTCAAACTCTTTTTGCCAAAAATGAGTTGCTGGAAGTTTCATTTCGATCATAGCAATGAGTGAATAACATTTGTATAAGAGTTGCAAATCAAGAATGAAAGAAGGATGTTATACATGGAATTAAACATCAATACCAAAGAAGATTGATAAATGAAGAAAGAAAAGTAAAATGGGTCAAAATCCCTAATGAGTGAGAAATAAGACTGGAGATTATAAGGGTTGACCACAAAAGGTACATGAGGAATATACGTAGGCTCTAGTGAGTCCTTGAAGATAGATAAGGTGTCAAGTTATGAACCACTCAGAGTGAAGAAGGGGGTCACAGAACCAGTTTGGCATCCTCGAAAAAGCAGAACATTACCAAGATTCAGTTGAGAGTATCCTATACTCAATACTAAGCAAAATATGTACTCTCGATTGTCAACCCAAAATGCAAACTTGAATTATTATTGACGTGCTCAAGTAAGTCCTCCCGAAAAAAGGAGTAATAGAGAATACAAATGGCCCTAAATCGAGTAGAATCCCTAATTAAACATGTTACAGTGAAATGAGTGTCTACGATAGTTAGAGATAACAGTCTACTTGTATATATTTGCTTAAAGATAAATGATTCACTCTTACAACCCCACATTTTAGATACAGATGAAGGACAAGCTTTAACCCCTTTTCCACTTGACAATAATACCCCTAGAGGGTTGATAGACTCACGATTTGACTAGTGGGGATGACACGTTCATAGGCTATGTTAGATTTGCATTCAAACCTCCTAACATTGTAGTCTCATGGCAATTCTACCACATAGACATCCCAGTGGTCCTATCCCAGACTCCGCCATCTAGATTCACAAGTGTTCCTCCAGATGTTCCTGCAATATATCAATACACTCATACCCCTCCATGTCAAGACTCATCCATAGGCTCAGTCCCAATAAATGGTCAAGGTAGAGGAGAGGAATCCTTAGAAAAAGAAGACCCTTCGGAGTATTCAAACTAAGGATGTTTGTAGAAATATAAATGTTTTGATCATTTTAGACTCCTACTTTTGTAATGTACTAGTTAACTACTTTGGAAAAATATAATGATAACTTGACTTGACCTTATTGAATGAAATATTATAGTTACTCGAATATGATGGTGATGGTATATCTCTTTTAAATTGTAATCCCTAACAAGACTAATTTTAAAAATTTAGAATAATATAAAATATCTAGAACAAATATCCATAAAATATGATGAATAAAAAAGGACATTACATCTTGCACCTAAAGATTTAGATGGTTAACTACACATTTCCAAACTTCAAAATATTTTCTAGAATGAACTTGACTATCCCTTTATGGGCCACTTGTTCACAAAAAGAACAGACATTAATGTTATATTAAAGGAAGAAAGGATGAATTAGTTAGAATTGATGATGACAAGACAACAAAGTAGTAACATATTAAAGATAAAAGTTGATCATCAAATACCAAGCATAGTGATCATAGCAGTGTCCCAAAAACAACCTAACTACAGAAACAGGTCAATGACAAGGTAAGTAGGGAAGGGTCAAATATTTTTATAATGTTTGTGACTACAGGTGTATGTGAGATTTGCCAAACTGATTATTTGAAGTCCAGGTTTAACTTGTAGGAAAAGCAAATTGTTGAAGCTTTCATCCATTGAACTGAGCCAAATTTAAAACATGAGTTTGGCTCGTTTACTTTGCTTACCACGACTTGATTATTTTTTCCACATCAAATTTGTCCTTGAGTTATTTTTTAAGTTTGTTAATTTAGTATTTACCAAACCTCTTTATGATAGAATATGAATTAAAGATTAAAATAAATTTAATCTATATTCATAAAGATGACTTAACATTATAAATAAAATCTTTGATGATGGAGATGACAGAATTTTTTGAAGAAGCTTGAGGTTGTTTTAAATGTGATTGTTGAAATTTGAAGTTAAGTAGTAGTGTAAGATAATAATAAATTTATAATTCTCCAAGTTAATATAGTAAATAAAATTACAAATCTCCAGATAATGCATACATACACAACCTGATTGCAAACTAGTATTGTCAAGCCTATAAGGCCATTAAGGTTAAGCTTGACTCGATTAAATAATTGAATCAACTTCAAGTTTGAGCTTGTTTATTCGGCTAGAAAAAGAGTTTGTTTGATTAACAGATTAAGCTCAAACAATTTATAAATAGCTAAGTTCATTTATATCAATTTATATCAATAGATAGCTGTGACAATTATCACGGGACTGAACACCATCCATCTTCCATTAAAAATTAAAATCAACTACCAAAAACAAAAATCAAACTTATTTCACGGAACTAAACTAAACTTCTCTTTAAACTTCATATTAATTTTTATCCCTTTCAATTTGAACCAAAACGTCAATTACTACACTAACTACTCTAACACGGAACATAGTGGGAAAGGAATTCACGCCACGGAACAGCAGTAAAGCACTTCATATATAATAATATAATAAACAGATAAATATAAGCCAAAACATGGAAGAAACCTAACTTATGCAATTAAACATTCAAACAGTTTGAAGGATGAAAGAAACCTTTAAGGTGCCTGGAATCGTTTTCGGAAGGTGGGAGTGGAGGACCAGGGGAGGCGGCGCGGCACCGTGGAAGAAGGCGGAGCACGGCGGAGGAAGACGAGAATGATTGAAAACGACGGTGGAGAGAGAAGGAGAAAGCGTGAGAACGAGGGAGACTGCGTAGGAGAATGAGCTTCGAGGAATTAGCGGTGGTGACTGAGACAAGAGCCATTTGTAGGCATTTCAAGTTTAACCAAAATGAACGCATATTCTGTTATAAGTATTGTCTTGTAGGGTGAATTGTTGGGCTAAGTGCCTAACCCAATGGATCAAATATTGGGCTTAATTCACATGACTAACTGGGCTTCGGTAATTTGATATGCTTGTGAATTGGTTAACTAGTAGTCTAGATCATCCAACTTAGGTAACAATAACAAAAAAATGTCCAAATGGTTAACGGGTAAGAATTTGTATTCGGAAAATGAAAAAAAAAAACAGTTCATGCACTAACGATGTAAATAAGTCGTATAAAAATATATAAATAAGTTTTATGTTGCTGTAAAGAAAAAAAGAAAAACTATACTATCATACAATAACAATCATGTATAATAACTATTTTCACTTTTATTCTGTAAAAAAATGTTTTTACTTTTATAATAATTATATTAAAAATCATACCTACTTGATAATTTATTAGTTAATAGTATAAAACGTTTTAAACTGATAATAGATAGAATTAAACTAAAAAAAATATCACTGTTTATTATATATTCATTTTTAAACTTTCTTTTTTTTCTTAAAAAATATAATCAATTATAAATTTTGAGTAAAAACAATTTTCTTACCAAATAATAACATGAATGAAAAAGTGTTTTTTAAATACAAGGCATCTCTAACCAAAAGTTAAAGATTAATTTATTGAAGTAGCCAGATGTATTTAAAAAATTGTCTTCTGACTAATATTTTGTCATATATAAGACTTAGGAATGAAAATCTTGACCACATATATGAAGTACAAAGTTTTCCGTCGATTGTATGATGACACCATCTCAATGGAAAAAGTGTTGATATATATTATATGGATCAATTTCATTCATACAGGCGAGATCCACGGTTCAAAGTTCAACTTATTTTGATAGTGCAAGTTGTTGGAAGCCTCGAGATGACGTCTTGTTGTAGAGAATTATTTTTAGGTATGGCTGCAATAAATAAAAATTCTATTCAATAAGGCACATTAGTGGTGTTTCACTCTGTGCTGTATAAAATAAAACTGTTTATACAAATCAGTACTTGGACAAAGATAATCTGTTTTTAAAAGAAGAATCAGTTAGTTTATTTAACTTTTGGAAAAGAATAATTATTTATTTAATTTGTAACAAGTTAATATGAATAAATCCACACTTATTATTGAGGGGCAGGGACAGGGTCTGCATCATCAGGTGGTTCAGTGCGCGAAACAGGGAATCCGAGTGCATCAGCCATCGGTTTTCGCCTTTGCAGACACCAAGTACTTTCAATTTCCATGTGCCAGCAGTCATGTGTAACCACGGCAACAAATCTTGGAACGTGGCCAATAATAAAACAAAGCAAATTAACAGGCCTTATTTTAAATTTTCTTACTCAGTCATTTTAATAGTTTTTTCGTTTATTATATTAATAACTTCAATAAATAAAATTGCAAAGCATATTTATATTATATAATATTCTACTTTTATTTAATGTTTTCTTTTTATCAAAGTGGTATTATGAAAACTATCAAAAAAATGTGAAGTTGATATATATTGCAAACAGAACTTGTTTATGTGGCTATGTGCAATAAAATTAACTCTTATCGCAAAACTTCCATTTGACATGCTTTTTATGAACTCCAGCCCCCACTCTCGTTCACTGTACTTCATATTATGTACACACGCATTAGTGTCGTCAACTGTGGGGACAAGAGATTTGACCTTTTCCCAGTTTCTATTCTTTTCATGTGCTAAACCGTGTTCCTGTGTTTGCACTTTGTAATTAGAAATAAGAAAGACAAGCTAAACAACTCCTTCCGTGTAATTCGAGGTATGATAACAATAACCAATTAACTACCTCTTTAATTTGTAATGACATATAAAAGAGTGACATTGAACTAATTTTATAAGCAGTAGATTACTACTTACTAGTCAAGGCTTCATCCTTAGCGTTCTCGTTCATTTAATGAAAAAAGTTAAATTTCAGCTTTAAATTAAATAAACATATTTGAAACAATGAAGTCCCAGTACTAATAAATATTAGAATATATAATTGGATAGAGATGAAAACAAGTTCAACCTCACACCTCCACTAATTTTTAACATCTAAATGACAAATAGTCAAACGGAGGCTCCAATCGAAGTTGGGTTCTCTGCTCTATTTTGCACATATACAGAAATTAATGGTAACTAAGTAATTGATATATAGTACTTGATGAATCATGGTTGAAACAGCTTATCGCCACATTTGCATTTCCATGAAAGGAGATAATAGGTATCATCGTCCCCACGAGAAGACACTTTGAAACCCTTCTTCCTCTTTTGGTGATTTGGAACGACCAGAGTAGCCATGCAAGGCCTACAATTCTTGCACCTGTTTACACAAGCAGGAGGCTTTGACCCTATCACTATTTTACTTTGTTCCAAACCCTCCTTTGTGTCCAACATCGGTGATCCACCTACACAACCAAACGTACGGTTCGTTAAAACTTGTAAGGGTACCCTATACATACAAGAGGATTCACTATTAAGAAAGGTAGCTAGACCAAAGAGATGACAAGCACAGAAAAATAATATAAGAGAGGAGACTAATTAAAAAACCCAAAAGGGAAAAACCATATATATACACACATATATATATATCAAAATGATGTGTATATATGAAAGACCTAGCTATATATTTGGACCTGTAACTCAACAGAAGCTTGAAACAGTTTTTAACTTAAAATAGGCTATGAGGGTGGTGGAGGCTTTTTACCAGATTTGGAAGGTAGAAAGGAGAGGAAAAAGATGAAAAGCACAGTGATTGGAAGTTTGAGTCCATGTAGAGGATAGGATCTAGCAGGTGGAGCCATCAGTGATGGGTCTAGGAAGGAACTTTGACGTGTGTTGGATTTTGATGCAATTAGTCACACACAGTGAAGAAGTGCTGAGAAAGAATGGGGAAGCTAGCCAAGAAGCAGTGAAAGTGACTGGTGGTGTGGTGTGGTGTGGTTAATGAAATTATATTATGGTGATGGAAAAGAAGACATTTAAATGTGTTGGACAAAGTTGAGGGATGTTTCCTATGAGAGAGACAGTGGTCTGATTCCATGGCTTGTTCACCAATGAAAATGAAATTCACACAGTGGGAGTGGGTTGCTTCGGTCTTTTTGGGAATTTGGGGAACAGATTTTGGCTTGATATTGAATATTGACTGACTGAAGTGAACAAAACTGAATATGACCCCCCCTCCTTCCCTCCCGCGCTTTGAATTGATCACAGGTTCTACTGTTAGCTATCAAATTACCTACCTGCCCCTGAATTAATTAATTGGTTCCCTTAAAGGAATAATAATTATGGAGTTTAATTTTCATGTTGTATAAAGATTTTTATTTATACGGTAGATCAAATAAATATAATTATCCTCAATGTAATTTTTAAAATAGTTGTTAAAAAAGCAATAATCTTATTATATATAATTTGCAGTATAAAAAGGATGAGTGACATATATGACATGCTACTTTAAAATGTTAAGTCGTCTACAGCTATAAAATTGTAAAATATTACTAACTATTTCTTTCATTTTTGTTTATATGATATTGTTTTAATTTTTTTATAAGATTTCATTTTAGTTATCTTATTATTTTTTTTACTATAATATTCTTATTTATTTTAATCTATAATAAGAATAATTAAATATTATTTTAAATTATCTTTTTTTTTCTCTTTAATAACATTTTAAGAAAATGAATAAATTATCATTAAGTAGAAAAAAAAATTATAATTAATTTCAATAATATTAAAAAAAATAAAAAATATTATAATTACAAATAAATTTAATATTAATATCTAAAATTATCAAATTTTTTAATATGTGTAAATTAATCAATAAAGTCTTATAAATTGAAACGAAAAAATCATTTATAAAAAAAATCATGTGATGATAAAAAAATAATTATAAATTTTTGTGACATTTAAATGATATGACATAAACAATCTCATTTTTAACAAATGTTTAAAAAAAAACTTTATTTATAATTTAAACTTATTCATTATATTTAAAAAAAAATCAAATAATACAGTTATTGATAAGTATTTAAAATCATATTCACAAGGACTAGTGTAATATTAGATAGATTTAACACATTTTATTAACTAAGGTGTAAAACATTTTAAAATTTTAACTATGAATTGATACTAAGCAAATACTAAAATATAACCAAAGATAAAATACAAAAGCTTAATTGAATGTTTAAATTTTTATCAAACACATTATATGCAATTAAGATGTTAAAATTTTAATATAAGTAATATTGTATAGTTGAAATCTGTTATACATTCATGTTCTTAAGCATTATCTTCTTATTCCAATATACTAAAATCCATAATACTCTTTTATCCCTAATTCCTTAGCTAAATTAAGGTAAATTTTGTTCACACAATCTCCATTTTCTTAGATAATTGTAGGAAGGAATATATGTTAAACACAGGAAACTGAAACATTTCATTTAACAAACCATTACCTATTCCTAAATTCATGATTTAAAAAATGTTTCAATTCAAATTTATAAATGAAAAGCATTTTCCCAATGGTAGTTCAATTTCACGAGAATTTAATGAAGGATCCATTTATTATACAAATTAAATGAAAAATCAAAGAGAGATTGTGTTGAAGTGAGTAGGAGAAGAAAAAACTACAAAGAGTACATGAATGGAATTTCATGTTCCAACTAGCTACTTCTAACCGTGATTATAAAAGAAATCCATTGAATAGTATGGTGGAGAAATCACGAAATGACCAATACGTGTTATTCGTAGCCCCAATTGTAAAGACTTATTGCAAATCATAGTAGAAACGTGTGTCGTTAAGTAACTAACCGGTAACTAAAATTTTCTTTTATATCTATCAGTTTGTAAATGGCGCAGTTAGCACAGACTCTCGTTTGCACTAAGCAGTTAATCATCTTAGCTTAAGGGTTTGCCAATTAAAAGTAGGATTTGGTTACACTAAGCACGACATCTCAAGGAAAGAAACTTGAAACGCAAATCATGCCAAGTGCAGACTATGCTACGTTAAGCGTCGACTAGACAAAATCTTAACCTTCATAATGTCTCTATGATACTTACACACTAAATGCAACAATTCATGACACTAAGCGCAACTTCTCTTGCGACGAGGATAAATGCATGTCATGCTAAACACGATGTTAATGACGCTATGTGCAGAGTTGACAAAGATTTGTTATTTATATTGATTTTCTGACTCTTCTGTGTTAAACACGAATACTTTTGACGCCAAATGCATCTTCTTAAAGGTCCAATTCATCTTCTTCTTATTTCTTACATAAAAAAATTAATAATTTCCATAAGAAATTAATGAAAGTTAAATAAATAACATCCTAAATATAATTGATTGTAATTTTTTTTTTTACAAAATTAAGATCAAACACATATAAAAAATAATAATAAATTTCAATTTAAATAATCAAAAGATGGATAAATTTGACACTTATCAGGTCTCACTTTAATTAAGTCAAATTTCAATGATTATACTTTTGTTTGATATCTACATGTTAGCAGTAAATTGTAAATATGCAAATTGATGAATTGTTATTGGTTTTTGGACTACACACAAGTCCTTTGGTCGCTGATAACTGGGGTTGTTAAGACCTTAATAACGCGTGTAAATCATATGGTTAATTAACTGTAATTAGAATGAAATATCTTACGAACTCGTCTCAAAATACGATTTCCTTCTAGATCTGACAGGGTGTTAACATCTACTGTTGCCGCTGACATGGAGAGCTTTGCAGGCTTAAAGTTTGCTTAATACGGGATAAGGGATAGTATCCATTTTCAGTTTTAACCCCACAATTTGCTGATGAAGCAACTTTTTCAGTGTCTTGAACAAACCAAAGAAAATTCAACCACTTTTGAAAACAGCAACCTCCCTTTCCCGAAGAAAGAAACTGGTATGGACTACTATTGCAGAATAGTGATGCATGGTAATCGTGAAGGCAGCGTTGTTTTTTTATCTTCCAATACACATTCGTAAAACGAATTTTGTTGTTTGTATATTGACGACTTCTAGTATTGACTCTGGCAAACACTCACTGACACATTTTTTAATACTTTTTCATTATTTGATAATTGAAATTAACTTTAACTTTAAATTTAAATTAACTCGTGATTTTATAATAAACGATATATTATATTTAGAAAAATGTGTTCAAGATAATACGTTAATAACGATCTTATTATTTGTTTTACATTCTACATCAGTAAATAATACGAGCCCCAAGAGAAAATTTTGCCTTTTCTTTTACTTCTGACACGGCTAGAGTTGGTAGTCGACAAGCAGCACGGTTTAAGCAACAGCTAGTTTACGAATTATTTGATCCCAGTACCTGATGATCTCACTTAAATTATTTAAAATACTTTACTACCTTATTTTTAAACAAATATATATATATATATATATATACCTACTTTCTTAAAACAGAAAAGAAAAACCATACATTTGATTATTTTGGTTATAAACTTTGTGATGAATTCAAAGTTTTGAATTGCAAGCTTGTAATATAATAATATTTTTCAATTAATTTGATTTTCTTTTGATAATTTAATACATAATTTTTTTTTATGTAATCCAAAGAAAAAATTGTTGTAAACTCGATTATGAGTTAACACACTCATATTAATTCTATTATTATAATTCATTTAAACAGAATATTTTTTTAAAAATTCAGTCCAAATACCTATATTATACTTAGTGTTTGTTTAATTATGTGTTGGATCATCAAAGCACACATTTTAATATGAAGTTTGTGACATACATAACTCAAATGAAATTCAATAAATGTAATTTTTTTTAGTATTTCTAAAAAATAATTGTAAACTAATGCTGTAGTGTACTACCACAGTATTGCTTTACTTGTTACTATATGCATGTATTACAACATAACGAATTTTTAATCACAAACTAAGATATTCCAAAAAAATACATAATGGTTTTTATAGTTTGAATTGGTTTTCCTAAAAGAAGAAGCTACCACCGAAAACTAGAATAATGTTTGTGAGTTGAATTGTTGCTTAAGTTAGTCAAGACGACTATTAATTATAATAGAATAAGGCCAATGTCTTTAAAATATGCGAATGATAATATATTTGTTTTAAAATTAAAGTAAATGAAAGCTATAAAGTATTTTAATTTAAGTTAGTGATAAATATAATTGCATGCACAATAATATAGTATTTGTTTTAAAAGTAAAGTAAAGTAAAGTAAAGTAAATTTATAAAGCATTTAAATTTTAATTAACGAAAAATATATTTGATGCAATTATGCACACAGTGATAGGAGTGCGGTGCACAATCTCCGAAGAGATGGGAGCGGAGGAAGAGCAAGTACACCCGCACAAGGTCACGAATCCCAAGGCTTTGGTTAAAAGGTGGAGGAATCGAACGGACAGGAGAGAAGACCCGTATGACTTGTGCTCAGATGGACGGTTGGTGTTGGAGTGGGCCCCACAAATCTGATGTTGTACGGATAAAGAGGAAGAGTCATAAACAGTTGGTCTCATGCTTGCACCTGCACTGCACGTAACTGTTCAGATCGACACAATCACGTCATCACATCACCCTACACATCTCACTTCTTCTTTCTCCTCCTCTTTTCATTGTCCAGTCTTTTCATTCTACACCACTTCACCTAATGTAGCATTCTAGATACCTATCTATCTTTCTCTCTCTCTTTTCTATTCTCATTTTTCTTCTTAAATTTTCATGCTTTTTTTTTTTATTATTCATGCTTATATTTGTATTTTGTTGGCATTAAATTATTTGACCATCCAGGGGAGAATAATTACATCTTTCCTTTATAGTCGCGACCCAGACGCTGGAGAAAGTGGGCCACTGGGCCCAATAGAACATATCCCGGATTTCAAGGCTGCGCTCTAACTTGGCGGGTCCATTCTGCAGAAAGTTTGTGAAAAAGGGGATTTTTTTACTTTTGGTATATGAAAAGGGACTTTCAACTTTGAACAATCATATACGTGGACCGGATATAACAAAGAAAACATTCGATAAAATAAATGCTATTTAACACTTATGATATATTTTGTTTAAGAAAAAATTAGACAGTGAGATAGGGTTTTAGTAGTTTGATAAAATGAATTGTGATATAATTAAAAATATTTGTATCTTTTGTCTTTAAAAAAAATCATCATCTCTTTCTTTTTTTTTTTGAATTTGGAAAGAAAGATAGATTATAAAAAATAATATTTTTTTTATAATAGCTTCTCTTTTTTTCGTCCATATCAAACATTGAGAGAAAAAGAGAGAAGAAAAAAAAACATAAGTACTGCAAATGACATGATTGATAGAAAAAAAAAAATAGATACTTTCATATTGATTCACTGTTTATATATAATTTGATTGGTAGAAAAAAAAAATAGATATTTTCATATTAATGCAATGTTAAATATTCGGAGATGTTTATGTATCAAAACATCCACATACAATATCATACCGGAAAAAAATGGTATATTATAAAAAAATATTTTGTACTATACATAACTTGTATAAAAGCTACTTGATGCGTATTTTTCTATTAATATAAAATCTAAAAAGAATAAAAAAAATGCTTGCATGGTTAAAATCTTAACAGTCTTGGAGTATTATATGTATATCCATTTAAAAATGATTTTAATAAAGTTAAAATTATTAAAATATATATAATATATTTTCATTTGCAGCTTTCGTCAATTGGGGCCTAATCATTGGGGTATACTGTCAGAAAAATAATATCTCAGTACTCGTGTTATAATCTTTATAAAATAAATATTTGTGAATTACAATTTTTAATTCTGAAACATTATTTTCTACTTTACTTTTATTTACTTTTACACTTATATAATTTATAAGTGATATTAAACACCGCTAAATTGAAAATTGGAATAAAACATAGGTGTGTTTCAATCAATCAATTTTTATTAATTTGAATTTATTTAAAATTTTCAATTTTTTTACAATTCAAATCGCACCAAATCAATGCAATTAAAAAATAATTAATTTGATTTGGTTTAAATTAATAAAAAAAAATTAATATCTA
>JAMLFT010003130.1:0-22959 GCA_026544285.1 Pachyrhizus erosus | reverse complement strand
TTAGTTAAAGATGAAAGATTTTGAGTAAAATAGTTTAGATGAATTGAAAAATAATTAATTTAAATATATAAATAAGAATATTTTGATTTTGGGATAGAAAATAGATTTAGAAATTTTTACATGAAAAAAAAAATGAAAGAAGAAGAATAGAAATAAGTGAATAAAAAAATCTAAAAATAGTAAACTGAATTTAGAAGTAAGAAAAATGAATTTTTAAAATGTAAATATATAAATATTCAAATAAGTTAAAATAAAAAAGATTTGTAAAAATCAATATTTTGAGGAAGAAAAATATAGGAACAAAAGGATAAAAATATAAACTAATTTATAGGATTTTTAGAAAAAATCATAAAAAAAAAATTAAAATTATAAACAGAAAATAAAATAAAATAAAATATAAAACTAAAAAAAATGAGGAAATTAAGAAAAACAAGGTTGGGTTTTGAACCTAGTCCCTAGGAGAGGAAGAGGAATGCCCAACCAACTGAGTTGAGAAGCTTGTGATGGTAAGAAAGAGGTGTTGAAAATATATAAGTTAATATTAATGAAATTTAGAAAAAATTAAAACGCAAAACTCAAAAAGGCGTAGCGGGGGCTTGAGGCCAAGACCTAACATAGGAGTCCAGTGTCTTAACCACTGGACCGCGGTGCTTTCAGTGCTTAAAATGTACCTTTAATTCTATATAAAATAATGCAACTTCCTCTAACAAATCAAAAACAACCACGTCACTCTCCCCCATGCCCTACAAACTCGATTTCTTCCTCAAGTCGTCGCTCTACAAACTGTCATCCTTCTCTAGCTCCCATCCATTGCAAAGCTTATGTACCCTACAAACTGCACCGACATCTTCACCCATACTAGGTAAATAAACTAAGACAAAAAACACGGCTAGACGATGCCATATAAGGGGTATCAAGGTTGAAGAAAAGGAAGAGAACGAAGGAAGAATAGGCACAAAATTTTTTGAGTGAGTGAGTTAAATTCTTTTGTTGTTAACTCAGACTAAGTTAAAATCATTTTAGCACCATTTCTCCTTCAAGAATGAGTCGAAACAAATACCAAAAGAGCAAATTTGATCCCTTTTCGGAAAACTTGAAGCCCTTCACTAAAGAAACCAAAACAGGTAGAAAGAGCATTTTGTTCTTCAAAATGTTTACGTAGAATTGTTTCTAAGTTTATTGGTTCTATTATTATGCTCTTAATTGCTTAAAAATACCTCGAAAACCATGAACCCAAATTTCTAATTCCCTGTGATCGCCATGGTTGTCGGACCTACAATTCTGTAAGTTTTTAACTAGTTGAGGCATGGTCTAACAGTTATGAAGAAAGTATCCAGCCATTTCATAGTGAGAATTTGTTAGAATTAAGGAGAATTCGAAGTGAAAATAAGCTCAAGGGTTTTACCAAGAATGGAATCATGGTTCTATTATTTCTAAAGGTATTCTGGATAATGGGAGAACTTAGAAAATAGAGGAAAGGAAAGTAAGAAAGTTAAGTGAGGGAGAGATAGAAAGGAACCAAGAAAAAAGAAGAAGACATAGGGAGTAGAAGAGGAGAAGAAGGTTTGAGGAAGAACAAGACGAAGGGGGGTGGGATTAGTAATGTTAGGTTGCAAATAGTAAAGCAACGAGGTGTGAATAGTAAACATGGGGTGCAAATAGAAAAAATTATTTAACTCAAAATAAACCTAGTTAGAATAACAAAAAGGAGACATATAAAATTATATAGGAAAAGTGGGAAAAGAAACAAGATAAGTTAGGAAAATACCATTTTCCTTGTTTTAAAATTATTCTTTTGACTTATGAATGAATATTTAGTTAAATTTTAACTTTTGATTAAATTAGCCAAAGTGGAATGAAGTAGAAAAAGATAGAAAAAAGAAAGGAGAAAATAGAGAGACAAATTATAGTGTAAAATCACTAAAAAATAAGTTTTTGCCCTTTTCTTATTTTATGATTATCATATGAATAATTTATCCATTAAAATGGAAATATTCATTAATTAAAAAGATAGAATCAAATCTGAATATGAAGAAAGATAAATTTGAACACAAACCTAAAGGTATTGGAAAAAAGACCATTTTTCCCCTATCTTGTTATTTTGATTATTATATGTACTATTTGATTGGTGTGATCTTGATTATAATTTTAATCTTCCTATATGGTATGATTGTTTGTATTGATAGTAAGAGTGCAGTTTATTACCTTTACCAATAGTAGAGGGATCCATAAGTAATGACAATTGTCTTTATGAGATAGTAAATTACTGAAATAACCCTAGGATAGAAGATAAACTGAGAAACTCTCAAACAATGGTTGAGTACTATTTATATAAGACTTGCAAAGTAAGAATATAAGAAGGATGCTATCCAATGATATCATGAAACACAATATCAGTACCAAGGAAAAAAATTGACTTACAAAGGAAGGTAGATTGGGTTAGAAACCTTAACGAGAGAAATAAGAATGGAGATTGCAAGGGTTAATCATTGAAGGTACCTAAGGAATATACACAAGCTCTGGTGAGACCTTAGGGGTAAATAAGGTGCCAAGTTTTGAACCTCTCAAAGTGAAGAGGGCATCACAAAACCGACTTGGCGTCCCCGACAAAGCGGAGCATTACCAAGATTCGGTTCAGAGTATTCTGAACCTAGTACCAGTTAGGATATGTATTCTCGATCGTCAACTCACAATGTAAACTTGGACTATTATTGAGACGCTCATGTAAGTCCGCCCGGAGTTAGTAGTATCGGAGGCTACAAAGGGCCCTAAATCGAGTATACTCCCTAATTAGGCACGTTACAGTAAAATGAGAGTCTACGATAGATAGAAACGATCTATATATGTATTTGTTTGCTTAAGGGTAAATGACTAACTCCTACAACCTCTATATTTTAGATAAAGATGGAGGACGAATTCCAATCCCTATTTCACTTGTCAATAATACCCCTGAAAGAAAGATGAACACATGACATGATTAATGAAGATGATACATATATGGGCTATGTCATATTCGCCTTTAGACCTCCCAATATAGTCTCATGACAGTTCCATCATATAGATGTTCCAGTAATACTATCCTAGACCCCACCACCTAGATTCGCAGATGTTTTTGCAACACATTAACAAACTCAAACTCTTTGTTGCCAATAATCATCCATAGGCTCAGTTCTAGCAGATGGTCAAGATAGAAGAGAAGAATCCTCTAAGGAAGAAGATCATTCTAAAGGATCTAGTTAGAAACTTTTGGGATGACTCAAACGTTGCAGATTGTCTTAAGATTTTATTTTGTTTAATCTGCTAAGATATTTTGGAAAAGTAATATTTATACTTATTATACTTTAACTTGAGTTATATATTAAATTAAGTATGTTATAATTAAATTTAAGTTAATTGGATATGTATGCAACTTAGTTTTGTATCAAATTATAATCTTTGATAAATTTAGTTTTAAAATTCATTTGAAATAAAATACCTAAAAAGATTTTCTCAAAATTAGATGAATACAAGAAAGAAGACGTTACAATAAACATGTCTTTAAAGCTTTAAAATAAAGCGGTTATTCTTATATAAATTGACAAATCGATATTAAAAATTTGTCAATACATAAACAAATTTCTCCATAACAATTTGTTGTCAGAATTTAATTAAAATATAGTAATAGTGGAAAGACCTTTAAAATTATTATCCGAACATACATTATCGTATAATTATAAATTATTATTTTTAATAAAAAATAGTTCAAAAATCATATATAAAATTATTTCTGATCATATGACAATTTAATTTTTTCTTTTATTAAAATTTTATAAAAATCTAACTCTAAAAATAATACTCCGTTAAAATGTCCAGCCAGTATTTGTGCCAGAAGCGACTTACATAAATGGATGGTTCATGAAGAATAAACATTACTAGAAGGAAAAGGAAGAAAAGACGCATTACAAAAAGATATTTCTGATGACTGTAAATAATTGCTACAATTAGCTGTAAGAATATTATTAGAGGAAGTAGCTTTAGATTTAGTGCCTCTCAACAGCTCTAGTAATTATGCCTATGGAATAAAAGGCATGCAAAATATATATTTTGTGCAATTTTTCACGGTTAATGTTATCTAAACATAACAGAAAAGGGGTGTTATCATCATCATATTATTAGGATGTCCCGCTTCATTTTGGTTCCAAAAATCTTATACCAAAGACAGTGAGAAACAGAGAGGGAAGAGGTCTAGGCATGCATGCTCAAAACGTAATCTTTTAATAGCAGGTGCATCGCTTTTGATGCAAAATAGTGACCAAACTTTACCCATAAAAAGAATAATTTTCCTCCCAATCTAAAACTTGATCACAATGGTTAACTTATCTACCAAGACAATATAATAGATCACTCCCTTATGCAGCATTTATGGAGCAACTTAGCAACCTTTCCCTAATAGTCCAACTAGATCTCGATGTTTCTTCTAAGTTGTACATAAATTTAGTTGTGCGTCACATAACGTTTCACATATTAGACCCCACAATCCTAGTCATTTTATCATGGTAACTAAATCCTTAGCAAATCAAATCTTCTAAGTTAAAATAATCTCTTAGAACATAGGCATTTGGGGTTATGTATACTGTATTAGCCACAAAGGCAAGGTTTAAGATGCACATATACGGATTCAAATATGGAATTGGATGCAATATATGCATGCAACAACATACATAACAATACCAGCGTGTTTTCATATGCGTTTTTGACGTGAATTTCCACGTCTCCTGTGAAGCTATACGTTGTTGCTTCCACGTTTTTAACCATTTGGATGCGATTTTCCATTTCCAAAACTTGTGTCCAAATACACACTACATTTTTAAATATGACATAACATTATTTAAAACAATATATCATCTCACAAAATAAAAAAGAAAACTATTTTAATATTTGTATTTTATTTTTTACATATACATTTTATTACTCCAACTCTTAAGTTAATGTAATTAGCATAGCAATTATTACATATACATAGTAATTAGCATAGTAATATGCCATAACATATTATTATACTCTTAAGGTCCATGAAACTTATCTCTTAATTAAAAGGATGTACTTCAAAATTATCTGGTAATGTTAAGATAAGTTAATTTTTTAATATTTAAATATTCAATTAAGATTGAGGTATGTACTTGGATGACCGACATGTATTCGGTTGCGTCAACGTGTGAGGCACTGCCTTGGCCGAAGAGTTCTCAGCTATATCGGTACGCATGCACCTTAAGCCCTTAAGTCCTTGTGAGGATGAAGAGGTTTTGTGAGTATGGCTAGGTTGATGTGTTATTTGCATCCTTTACATGGCCAAGGGTATGATTGTTGGCTGAAGAGCCACCTAACCGATAGAGAACAAAGGGACTTGACAATCTTATATTGACTTCCCATATCGCTACCAACAAAGAAAACTGTCGTATTATACTTATCTTATAAGCTTAGGGTCAATATAGATAATGAATAATTGTTCTTTACTTATTGAACCATTTTTCTTTCTTTTCTTCTGACTTAGTTTATTGGTTTACGTAGGTATGATTTTCAACATTACCAATAAATCCTTCGAATTTCTTAACATTCACCTCACCCAAAAGGATCTTCATGATATTGAAGTTGTTGTCGACACTGTTAATCTTGAACATGTTCCTTTTCTTGATTGATTACCTTCACTTGTTGCTGATGCGGGGAAGAAAAAACACAAACATAAATTCAAAAAAAGGTCTCAGGAATTCAGAATGGCAACCACTTTCAAAAAAGGATCTTGGACAGCGTCCTGCTTGAATTAGATCTTTTATCCTATCACGAAAGGTTGTGCACTCTTCAGTTGTGTGTTCATGATTGTAGCGATATCGATAATGTTTCTTCATGATAGCATTGAGAGGTGTCATTGCTCTCCAAGGAGCTAGTAAGATCTCAATCTTGAGTGCTTTGTCAAGCACCCTTGCACAATTTAAGGGTAATGGGGGTGTAGTGGGCATGTCGAGGGCTAAATGGTTCCCTATCTTTGCTAAAGCAGTCTTAGTCTTTTCATTGTGCATCTCTTTCGAAATCCATTCTATCATAAGTTTGTTCCCCTCGGGCCTAGTTTCAATATTTGGCTAGTTCTTCCAGATTTATGTACTTTATAGTCCTCCTTCGTATGTCATCCATATTAATTGTGGGCTTCTAGCATAAGCTGTCAACAAATGTTCCCAGTTTAACTGTCATGACCATGTGGTGGAGGGCAACTTCAGGATTCAAGTTACATATATTAGGTGTTATTCTGCCGAATTGTTCCATGAATGCCCTTAAGGGCTCTTCTTCTCCTATCTTATATTTACTAAGGCAATTAAGGTCAAATGGTGTAGTCAACTCGTGGTAAAATAGGTTTCAAACCTTATTGCTAGTGTCTCTATAGAGTCAACAAAATTTGGAGTCAGCCTTGTGAACCAACTTAAGGTCGCTCCCTTTAACGACGTAGGGAACACTCAACATATACAACATCTTTTTGGTGTAAAGGTTGACTTGTGTGACATAGACATCAAGGTGTTTGTCAAAGATTGGTTGTCTTGTCATATCTATCAGTGTTAAACTATTCCACCTTTAAGGAAAGGTGGTTTCCACAATGCTATTCATAAAGGGATGTTATCAAGAACCTCTAGGTGTTATATTGATCATAGTATGAAGTGTTTCACTATGTCGACTTGTTTTCGATGGGAGCCTACGAATTGTCTATCCTTAGAGGTGTATTGGTATACATGTTTATGTTTTGTCTTAGGTTGACCCAGTATGGTTCGAGGGACATCATGTTTAGTATTCCCCTAGATGGCGACATTAGCTTTGCATCTTGGTGTTCTCTCACCTAAGGATATCAATTTCCTTGGCATAGCTTTTAACTTTCCTTGCAATTCTTAGATGGCCAAACACTCAATTTGATCCGCTATTTAAATATAGGGGTCTTTTGTCAGCAAGCCTATTGTATAAATTTGTTATACTCTTAGTTGTTACCATAACTTCCTAGTCGTAGGAAAGTTTCTTTCGATTTCATGATGAGTGTCAAAATGTACCTGCATGAAATACTTAGGTAATTTCCTCTTGTGTTATTCTAAGCCTTTATTGTCAAGATCTATCATTCTTTTCCTTTAACCTTTGTAATATATCCAATAGGAGATACTTAAGTTAGTAGGATATCGTAATGGTAAAATGAACAATAAATGAAAATGAACATTGTTTATTACCTTGAGAATATAACGCTTTTATGTACACATATTTTTAGGCCTTATTGTCTATCCTTACCTCTTAATTAAGAAAATGTAATACAAAATTGTCTAGTAATGTCAAAATAAGATTAAGATAAGCTAATTTTCTTAATAGTTACATATTCAAGTACGATTAAGATATACTTAAATGATCAACATATATTTGATCATATCAAGGTATGAGAAATTACTTGGCTGAAGAGTTCTTAGTCATATCAATATATTAACAATGTAGGAATAAGGGTATGTATACCTAACATGTTTCAAGCTTTTATTTATTATTATTATATAACATAGACGTAGTTGAATCATCAAATCTAAATAGAATCATGAAGTAATTTTAATAGTGTTAGTGTATTTAATTACTAAGTATTTTAAAGTCTAATAAATAAGATGTAATTGTGTTGGAGATCATATGATTTGGAAAAATGGAACTATTGTATAGATAGTGATTTGAGGTCCTTTAGTTTTAGGTGTATGGCTACGGGATTAAAGGCTAAACTTTGAAATACAAAATACGCCTTAAACGAATCCATTACCCAAAATAATGTTGGCAAGCTTCAACCTAAGCTTTATTCTACATCCTATGTGTTGATTCAAAACCAAAGTATTTGGATAAATTGGTAAAATACAAGGGTAAGGCCCATTATTTGATAAGCAACCATTTGAAGGAACGTGAGGGCATCATTTTTACAAAAGATAGAGGAGTAGGAAGTTAAAATTGTGTAATCCATTATATCCTTAAAAATTGGAAAATGGTTAGTAATGTATCAATAATGGCTAGTGGCTTGTAACTGTTTTTGGTCTTATAAACAGGGAAAAACATGATATAAGGAGGTCCACGACCATAATCAAATATACAATCCATATATTGGCACGTCACTTAAGACATAATAAATGTTAAAATTTAATAATTAAAATAGTAAATTGGATAATAAAATGAAATTTTTTAATTTTCAAAAACTGAAAGACTAAATATTTTTTTTAAATGAGGAACCAAAAGCTGTATTTTAGTAAAAACAAAAAAAAAAATCTTAATTTTTTTTTTCTTTTTTAAGTGGATGGTATATAAGAAGTATTCGAAAGGTTATATAATAAGAGTACGTATCCGACAAAGTTGCAATAGTCACCGGACATTTTGAACACCAGTCGTTCCTTGCAATAAATAGATGGAATGGCATCTTTGAAATCCCAGTGGAGCAATTGTTCCACGTAACACGGCGCGTTTTCCTCATTTCTTAAATTCTTAAATATTGACGCATCAATATCATCACAAGTATTTGAAAATTCATGCTCGTGTGTAAGAAACACTAAGTTGAGGGGCATTTCACATTCTCAATTCAAATGAAACACTCTCAAAGCAAAAGGCTGCTCCCTATTAACCAATAGTCTTCGAGAGACTTATGAAGCCTGATATTCTCCTCAAATTTAGCTGATTTGATTGAGATAATTGTGGAGTATTTTTCACACTTCAATGAAGAAAATTATATGTTGTAAATGCTATATAAAAATGTACATATCAGTGAAATAATACTGCTAAAACAAAAGTTTTTCAGAAAAAATAAATATTTTTATTCTTCCTACAACAGGCAGAGTTTTCCAAACACTGCTGTTTTGTTTTGTGGTGTGGCCTCACTTTTTCCATTTCCCTTCACTCCTAAAGTGTTGTTTGGGAGGGAAGGGGCCATGGAGAAGGAGAGAAAGGAGCAAGAACAAAAACACCACTTTGCAGCTTCCAGGTGTTCCAGATTTGTGCAGCATTGTTACCTTTTTCTCTTAATCTTTTTCACCCTTTTCATCACAACTCAGTCTCAAGCCTTTGATTATGCTGACGCACTTTCAAAGAGCCTCCTCTACTTTGAGGCACAACGCTCCGGGAGGCTTCCCTACAACCAGCGTGTCTCTTGGCGTCACCATTCTGGAATCTCAGATGGCCTAGAACAAGGAGTAAGTCCAAATTCTCAATACCATGCAACCTGTCACCGCCATGATTTTAAATTGTAGTTGCAGTTGCAGTTGCAGTTGCGATTGTAATTTTGTGGCGATCTTTGGTATTGTAATAATTTTCAAATAAATTGCCTCTCATATTTCTAAAATTATTGATATTGTGGCTAAAATTACGGTCCTGTGCCAATTTTTTAAAACCTTGATCACAACACTTAAATTTTGTCTCTATAATATTGCATATTTTGAAGTTTAGTTTTTTTGGGACAGGTAGACTTGGTGGGAGGGTATTATGATGCAGGTGATCATGTGAAGTTTGGTTTACCAATGGCATTTACGGTGACAATGCTATCATGGGGTGCCATAGAGTTTGGGCAGCAAATTGGTGATGCTGGTGAACTGGAACACATAATGGAGGCAATCAAATGGGGAACTGATTACTTCATCAAAGCTCACACTAACCCACACGTGCTTTGGGCGGAGGTAGTTAATTAGTAACTAGTGATGCCATTTTTGGGTTACATGAATTACATTGATGCCTCAAAGTTGTTTGTGTTCATTGATTCAGGTGGGTGATGGAGACACTGACCATTACTGCTGGCAACGCCCTGAGGACATGACTACTTCAAGGCAAGCATTTAAGATAGATGAGGAAAATCCAGGCTCAGATCTGGCAGGAGAGACGGCTGCAGCTATGGCAGCTGCCTCCATTGTGTTCAGGAACACAAACCCACATTACTCTCACATGCTTCTACATCATGCTCAGCAGGTAACTTTTAGTGTGCTTAATTTTGGCTTTGGGATGATTTGGGTGGGTTATTTTTGTGATTTGGTTTCTCATTGAAGTATTTTATTGGAGATCTTGATTAGTAATACGAGTAATTTAGTATATATAAGTGAGCATAACTCTTATTGAAGTCTATTATATTTATTTAACTGTTATCAGATCACTCCACACTAAATGTTCAGTGTTATAAGAGATTAAGCCTTTCAAAAAAAATCTATGGTGGCTTTGAAAATTTAAGAATCTTTGTACTGTTATTTACAAATTCGCTCCCTCTCTCTTTTGGTGTGCCCAAACTTATTCGGCTATTAGTCACAAAACAAAATTTCTTAAATTTTCTCTTAATACTGTGGCAACTTTCTTTAATAGAAACCATTGTGTTTGGAGCAAATTTGACAAACAAAGATTAAATGAATTATACATAACAAACAAAATTATTTTAATTGGAAGGCAAACGTGGTATGTGAGAAGTAATAATCAAAAGCTACATATTTACTTAAAAATTAATGATCTTCCTATACTTGAATAAATTCTGCTTGTCTAAATTATTTTGAATCTTCATTTATTGAAAGAAACCAATATTTGGTGTGTATGTGCACTATGCAGTTATTTGAATTTGGCAACAAGTACAGAGGAAAGTATGATGCCAGTGTTGAAGTAGTGAAGAACTACTATGCGTCGGTGAGTGGATACATGGATGAGTTATTGTGGGCAGCCATGTGGTTGTACAAGGCCACCGACAAGGAAGAGTATTTTGAGTACGTTATTTCCAATGCTCATAGCTTTGGTGGCATTGGTTGGGCCATAACAGAGTTCAGTTGGGATGTTAAGTATGCTGGCCTTCAAGTTTTGGCCTCAAAGGTAAAAAAGTTTCCTTCAATCACTCTTTTCTTGTCTACTTGCTCGTTCCTCTAGGCCTTGAAATAGGTCAAACAAGACAGTACATGTTGCCTTTTCCTTTTATTTGTTTTTCAAACATGCCTTTTGTGATTTTTCTGTTTTTCTTTCAATGGCTTATTTTCTCACTAACATTTTCTGCATTTTGCTTTTTGCTGAATTCAAAAATCAAATGATGGATTGAGACTTCATTCTTGTTACTTTCACTTTGCTTTTAAAAGTCACCCATTGATTAAGCAGTATTTTGAGGTGAATTGTCTGAGGAAGTTGAAAATTTTTTAAAAGTACATGCAATCTGAATGCCATGTGTAAACCTGGTATAGTCGGGCTCGTGGTTCTGCCAAGTGTTGAATTTTCAGAGGTGATAACGGGAAACATTCTTAATAATTTTATATTATATCCAATTACATTTAATAATTTAAATTTATTTTATTAAAAAAAATTATTCACATAACTATAAAAAATTTATTATTCATTCTCATTGTTCATATCTTTTTTAAATTTAATAATTTCAATATATAATTAATTTTACTATTAAATTTTAAAAAAATAAAAAATAATTATTTTAAAATTATTCTCAAAGTAATAAATTTGGTTTAAGTAAAATATGGGGATATGCTTAAAAAATAATGTATAATATAATAATTATTGATTGAAAAGTTAATACTTAAAATTTTAGTTTCTTAATTTATTATATATTTTCCTTTTGAAATACAATTTGTATTCCATAGGAATCAAATTTGTTTATTGGAAAATAAGGTTAGGTAATACAATACATTTCACCTGTGTTAATGCTTAGTCTGTTAAAAATGGTAATAATGGGCTGCACTAGTTGCATATCTGATGGATATTATCTCAACCCTACAACTCATGTGACATGTTATTGCATTTGTGTGCCCCACTATTATTACCCTGCCCAGGGAGAGCATACTTCTTTTGTTTTCTTCAAGGGTTCCAAAAAATCAGTGGGACTGGCAAAACTGCACCAGCACGTTTTGCTTATGTGAAAGTGAGAAAAGCAAAATTTAAGTTATATAATTACATAAAGATAGTGTTTTTTTTTTATTTTATTTTTACAATGATTGGTTACACTGAAGCTAAAAAAATTTTACCTCATAAGTATTACTTAAACTTTTCACCACTAGATTAATTAACCATGTCAGTCCTAATAAGTTCATTATATAAAAATAGTTAATACTTTTTTTATAGTTATATGATTATTTAAAAATTGAACATGATTGTATTACTTATAAGGTATAAGTGTTATATAAAAACTGTTGTACACGTGTGTGTGTATATATATATATATATAAAAGAAGTGAGAAGTTTAGTTTTCATACACAACCTTGGACGCTAGTAAATAATATTCCTTCCATTTAAAAATAATAATTTTTAAGATTACAATACACTGATCGAGAAACATTACTGGATATAAATTTAGATAAAATATTTTTAATTATTTAATTATTCTTGTTATAAATTCTTTTATTTTTTTATTAATAACAAATGTATTCTGATATAAATATTACTTGATTTTCTTAAAAACGCAGAAAATAATGCACAATGATTGATATAAGTACATTCAGACATCACCACTACACATGGTTCACATGCCTTACCTTGACCCACTATTATTTTTTGTTGTCTGATGATTATGGCACCTTTACAAACTTTTAATGTTTGAGACAGATAATGTAATGTGTTTACTGTAGCCTTCTAGATTGGATTCATATAATGTGTGGTTAATGATATACTGGTTTATATGGAGAAGATCAAGGACCTTTCAATATTTGTTTTAAGTATTTTAATTTTATGGGACAGGGCATTGTTTTGGACTAAAGAAAATGATTTTAGAAGTATTTTAATATTATGAGATGGGCCACTATTTTGGACGTAAGAAAATAATTTTAGAATCCAGCTAGTTCTTGTTTCGTCCAAAATATTGCTGCTTGACTTGTAAAGTGATCACAATATTGACTTTTTTAGTTAAATTAAATAGGTATGTAAATTATGAAATTGAGATCTATTAAAAAAATGATTGTATCTCGTTCTTTAAACTTAAAAGAAATAATTGGCAATACTGTTATTTTTTCTCATAGCTACTATTTCTAATTCTTTAGAAAAGTACTAAAATGATTTTGATTTTTTTTCAAAAAAACTTACATAATTATTTTAAAAGTTTCTTAAGCATATATTTCAATCACAGAAAAGATTATTTCGCTTAGTTCCTTTTTTCATTTCAAAGGTGATTTAAATTTAAAATTTAAAAGTTCTTTTTAAAAAAAATATATAAAGTAGAAACGGTTTGACAATTTTGACTTAAAAATTACATTTAAACTAAAAGCTTTATTCTATTCTTACATTTTGATTAATGCATAATGTGAAAAAGAAAAAAATAAGATATCCAACTCATTTTTAAAAGATTCTTTTTAACGATTTGAGTGAAAAAGAATGTACTTTAGAGAATAAAGTGTAATAATAATCATAAATCAACAAATCAACTATGAGATTATCATTAATTTTAGATTTTGTTCGATGTTTATTTGATTTTATCATGATTTTTAATTATTGATTTTCAATCAACAGTTGTAATTATATTTTATCTTCCAAAATGTATGCTCTCACTTTAAGAGTCAAAATCCGTATTTTAAAAAAAAAAAAAACTAAATAAAATATTACTAAAATTTGAACATACAAGACCCTTAATAGTTTAATAATAATATATCAGGAAATTATAACATAAATATAAACTTGAGTTATTCATTATTTTTGAATAATTTATGTTATGCATAACGAGTTTTATATTGATTCTCATAGACCTAATACAACCCTTTTCTTTGATATAATTAAAAAAGTTTTTACACTAATTAAAATTAATTTTTAATTATATTAAATAGTGTTGTATGATTTATATAATTGAACTTATTTAATGGAATAAGATTTTGTTCTTTTTCTACTCATTATTGCATAAATGTGCAGAAGTTTTTCATATGCTACTTATGGTAGAGTGGTCATATAAAGTATTTGTGATCTTAATTTGCAGTTTTTGGCGGAAGAAAAACACAAGAAGCATACTGATATACTAGAAAAATACAGATCAAAAGCAGAGTACTACTTATGTTCATGTCTCAATAAAAACAATGAGAGCAATTTGGAGCGAACACCAGCAGGATTACTGTATGTCAGAGAATGGAACAACATGCAATATGTTTCAACAGCAGCGTTTCTGCTCACAGTATATTCTGACTTCCTCCAAAACAAAGATCAAAAGCTCACTTGCCATGGAGGGATTGTGAGTCATGAAGAGATTCTCAGTTTTGCCAAGTCACAAGTTGATTACATTTTGGGCTTAAACCCACTTAACATGAGCTACTTAGTGGGTTATGGGTCTAAGTACCCCAAAAGGGTGCATCATAGAGGGGCATCCATTGTGTCATATAGAGAGAATAAAGGGTTCATAGGGTGCACACAAGGGTATGATAATTGGTACAATACCCATGAACCAAATCCTAACATTCTGGTTGGAGCTTTGGTTGGAGGGCCTGATTTTCAAGATAATTTTGGGGATCAAAGGAACAACTATATGCAGACTGAGGCTTGCACATATAACACTGCTCCATTAGTTGGTCTTTTTGCAAAACTCTTGCATACACAGAACAATAGATTGGTTCATGATTCTGATTCGATTTTGGTTGCTTCTTTTTAATACTATAGTAAAAGTACATTAGTATATTTTTGCCAAAAGCCAATTTTACTTTTGTAGTTTTCTTTTCCCTGTTAGACGAGTGATATTTCGGTTAAGTGAGTTGTTCTGGCCGCAACTGTATTTTCTTTATAAACAAGTTTTTAGAAAATAGTTGATACTACAGTCAAGCACAAAAAGTTTAATTATTTATGTAAATTCTGATTCATTTTATACTTTACAGTAATATGACATAACATCAACATCCTTTACATCCTACTTAGTGAAAATTGGCATGATGGACCGTTATTATTTATCATGAAATATGTTCTTTTTGTGCTAATTTAAAATTTCTCTATTTTTAAAATTTTATAATTTTTTCGAATATATATATTACCCTAGTTTAATTATGATTGGACAAATAAATGGCAGAAACTTTATTAGTTCAATTATTTGTCCAAGTTAAAAAACATTAAGATTAAGTATACAAGTGGGCTTAAATGATGGAATCATATTGTTTGGTTGACCATTAAGTATCTTCACATTTTACCAACATGACTTAACGCAACTAGTTAGTTATAAGGTGATTAGTTTTTTTATTTATTTAATTACATTTTTTATCTTTTAAGTTCTAATTATATTAATTGAGTTTTTTAAATATCGTAATTGTACAATTTTAATCTTCTATCAATCTTTCATTAAACATTTGATAGATTTTACTAATATGACATGATAATATGTTGATAATGTGACTGTTGAAATGTTGTATGAAGCATATGTTAATGTGACTTAATTACACTTTTAATTCCTTAAGTATTGCAATTGTAAGGAACTAAAAGTGTAATTAAGACATATAAACATAACGTCAAACAATGTGTTGATTGTCATGTCCTCATCTAGTGTCATGTTAATAAAATTTATTAAAAATTTAATGAAATATTGATAAAAAAAATTAAATGACACAATTATAATACTTAATAGAAATTAAAATTATATAATTATAAAAAAGGTTATATTTCCTTAAATAGGTTCATTCAATTTGGTTTCAATTAATAATAATTCAAAATATCTTCTAAGTGTCAAGAGTGTGAAACAAAAAAACTACATTCATAATTTTCATAAAATAAAATGTATGTCAGTAGGAATATTGTTGTATAGTGAGAGAAAAGATATATTGACAAGTTACAAATAGATAAATTTATATAAATCTTATTTATGTATAATTTATCATTTATGATAAAGAATTACATTCAAACAAATAATCACTTAATTTAGGATTGGAATTTTAGTGTGGGTAGTAATAATATGTTTTGCTTAACTTAATTTTAAGAAAATAATCACTTATGTTTAATGAAAGTTAAATAAATCAAGTGATTATTTTTTTTTAAAATAAGTTGAATCAATCATAAATTAAGGTGTTTGACTTGTCATGATGATAGAAGTCTACAAAAGACTCACAAAGCAAAGAACAATGAAAGACTTGAAAAATTGCTTCCAAGGCTATAAGGACCTATAACTAGAGCCAAGAGTAAGCATATCCAAGATGAATTGCACAAAAGGATCAATCAATGGTTATTTATGCTCACCAAGGTTGAAGGGACACCAAGGAAGGTCAATTGGAGCATTTTCAAAGAAGATATAACTAGAAGTTAGTGCTTAGTGCAACCTTTTGGGTGCTTAGTGCCAAGACCACAAAGAGCATCAACCTTTGCCTGGAAACCTACTCTTAGCTCAAGATGAGCAGCACTTAACATATCCATGCTTAGCTTAGGTCTTTTTGTGCTTAACTCAACATTTCTAAAGTGCAATACTTATTGGCTAAGAAGTTGCATTTAACGCAAGATAAGTGGCACTTAGTGCAACTGTGCATAACTTGGGTCTTCTTGCACTTAGCTCAACATCTCTAAGAGCAAAGTTGAACTTATGAGTTTTATGTAGGAATGTTATCAAACTCTTAGGTTTTTGTTTAGAGATAGAGGTTACCATGCTCGTTAATGAATTTATCCTTAATGGGACTCTTTTAGACCATATTCAAGTATTTCAACTTTCATTGCCAATTGTTTGAGAATCACAACAAAGATAGTGGAATTGTAACACCTTGTTACATTAGACATAATTTGTATTTATTTATTTAATTAATTGTTATTACAAAAACAAGGATAAACTTTCATGTTTATTCTTAAATTTATAAAATAAAAAGTTTGGAAATGAAACAAGAAAATAAAATGAGATTTTTATAAAATGTTGTCATAAAACAAAGATGTATTATAGATAATTGCAAAAAAACCATGATCCTCTTAAATATATATGTGTATTCCTTTTGCAAAATAGATACAATATTTAAAAGATGCAAGGAAATTATGTACTAAATACCCTAGGTTATACATTAGATACAATATTTAAAAGATACAAGGAAATTACATCGAGGAAGTCAAGTTTCACATCTTAAATCATCAACAATCCATCTTAGAGGATACTTCTACACCAATCTTATAGTGTTAAGTAGTTGTCAAGGTTATCAACTTTCGTATGGTGAATATCTCAACACAAGAGTGCTACCTTGATTATTGGCACATTTACTTCTTTAACCCCAAACCCCAAGTCCTACATAAGTAGCATTATGCCACTTGGGTCTTTGCCTTTTATTCCTTAGCTTATCATGTAGTAACTTCCCCATGTAGGGTATTATGTCATTGTATATCTCTCACATCTCATACCTCTAAACAAAGGTATCCTTTAGTCTCAACATCCCTAAGCACCAATCCATTCTCAATACGGTCTTAACATCTCTAAGCACCAACACCTTTCCAAGGTATCTATCTCACTTACAAAGATACCTTTTATCTTAGCTTCTTTTGGCACCAGTTCAAGATATAATAGTATAAAAAAACATTTTAGATATTTAATGGTACTAAATAATTATCAATTGAAAAATATTTTAAATACCTATGTTTGATGATCAAGTACACTTAAAATATTGTATAATTATTCTTGTAACATATTTAGATACTTAATTTTTGATTATTCTACTTTAATTAAAATTTTATTCATATTCAAATTTTATTTATAAAATCCAATGAACATATTAATAATTTCTAAACTTAATCAAGTTATAGACATTAAAATACACTTCTATTTTGTACTTATAGAAATTGAATTTATTAGCAAAAGGATAACAATTAAACTTCTATTTTTATTCTAACTTAAGATTAATTTAATTCTTTCTTAGACCCATACACTCATTTTTATGTTCTACTTTTTTAATTAAAGATCAAACTTGTCTTTTTGTTTAAAACTTGTAGTTCTTCCTTTCTTTTTTCAAATATAATGGTCCTAATTTCTCCTCAAGTTTGAATGATAAAATTAATTTTAAAAAAAAATATTCATAACTTTGTGAAAATCTTATTAAGTTTATTTTTAAGATAAAAAAGCCAATTCTAAAAAAAGGTATACAAAAATTATGAATATTACAAAAAGAAAAATTCTTCAATGGTGTTCTTAAAACAAAACAACCAACAAAATACATGTATAAATCTTCTTTCTTGAAATATTTTTGCTTTCATTCACATTAAACTTCAATCAGTCTAGGTTTAAAATTCTCTAAAATTAGTTCAAAATAGTAAGTATACAATTTATAATGAATTTCTTTATAAAACTATCTCAAATTTGTCTTAATTCAACACACAACTTCCAAGTCTCAAAAATCACAATAAATTGAAAATACCACAACTAATCATATAACAACATAAGATTTGGGGAACTCCACCCAAATGATTCATGTGCAAGAAAATATAAGAGTATCCAACTCCACTCCCCCTATACCTTATAACGTCCTAAATTTTACTACAATCACACAAAATAACTAAAAGTACTTTCATTCATTAATATACACTAATTTACATAAAGTTATACTACTTATACATCATAAAAGACAAATTAAGATTCGCCTCCAGTGTTTTCAAATGGATCCTCCTTTTTAGAAGATTTTACCCTGGGAACAAGTCTGGAAAATCTAGTACTGATATGAGTAGAGGAAGAGGTTTGGTTGGAGTTACTAGGTCATCTTCTCCTGGGGTGTGAGGGAAGTTTGGGAGGTGATTCTAAGAATCTAGGAGGTATTACTTCGGTTAACATTATTGGAATATCTATCTAACCAGGGGTTGCAGTGCTGAAAGGTTTTGCAGGAAAGAAAGTGAAACGTACATAGCTTGTGTAAGTGTCTAACAAATATAATGGGTCTCTAGTCCAATAGCCACAGAGTGGGGTAATGGACAGATGGAATTGGAGGCGATATTCATCATACATCTTTTCCTAAAAATGTTAGTTGTAGGAGTGAGTCTTCAATTCTTCAATAAACATATATTATTGGCGTACCTGTAATCGTATACTCTCAATCTTACCGTATCGGGTCCTATTTATTATTACTAGCATTTTGGGATCCCTTACTGCCTCTCACTACTGACTCTCAAGGACTTATGCGAAACGTAACCTTATGTCCATAATTTGCAATATATTGGGTGATGATTAGGAGTACATACTTGAGTTTGTATAGACCTCAGATATTCTCTACTGATCTTAGCAAAGCTCTACTTTGTCGGGGTTACCAAGCCGACTCTGTGACTTCTTAATCTTGACAATTTACAAACTTGGTGCCTATACATCCCCAAGGACTTCCACAATATGCATACATTTCTCAGGTGCTTTTTGTAGTCAACCTTATTGCATTTCTTCATTCTTTAATCTCACTCGTATTATTATTTCACCTTTGTCTCCTTCGATCAAATCTCATGGTACCAAATCCCTAGAATTTTCATAGTTGGAAAATTCTCGCTTTGTAGTATTCATTCAATATTACTTGACCAATTTATTCACCAATATTGGTTCTTTCTAGTCAATTTTTATTTTGTGGGGGATCTTTTAAGTCACGGAGACCTATCAATTTTTCTCACTTACTTTACTTACTTTTCTAAGGTTTTAAGTATGAATTTCTTTTCATGGCTAAATTAAATAGGTCAAATGGGAGATTGCAATAACATAAAAGAAATAGTGTTTATTTTCAGTATTTCCTAATTCTTTTGAAGTTTCTTAATAAGAGGGTATTTTAGGAAAAGAAAATAGTTCAGTTATTTCAATATATGTAAAAGAAGTTGTTTACTTATCTTACAACAATTATTTCATTTTTTCTTTTCCCAAAAATTTATTTATTTTCTTAGGTTTTCTTGGAAACACTAATCAGGGGCATTTTGGTAATTTTTAGCAAAAATATAAGATATTATGACTAAAATTCTTTGGATATCAACATTGATATTCAGATTTAACAAGGAAAAGGTATTTTGGTTATTTTTCCCAAATTATAATTTGGTAGAGTTTTCTTTCCTTCTTTCATCTTAAAATACATTATGTAGTCTTCCTAGTATTATAAACTTAATTCATTTTTAGTTCAAGAAGTCTAAACAATAGAGAAGTTCAAATTTCTAATGTAGGGGTATTTTGGTCATTTACAAAAAAATTGTCTTTCTTGGAGATTTTTCTCATATTTTCAACTCTCCATTTTTGGGAAAGATCCTAATAGTACTACAGAGAATTTAGGTTATTTTTCCTGAAGTTAGAATGTCTTGAAAAAGATCAAATCTTCATGTCTATACCTAAGGGTATTTTGGCCTTTTGGAGAAAAACAAATTATTTCAAGCAGTTTTAAGTTTCTAAATTGATGAAAATATTATAAACCTATTCCTAAACAGATTTTGATAGTTTTCTCCTTAATTTATTGTTTTAAAAAAATTAAAATCCTCATTTTGCTTAATTAGGGGTATTTTTGGAATTTTAAGAAAATAATTTAATTATTATCAATTTTTTTGACAAGTTATTTCCTAGGCTGGTTTCAAGGTGTGAATGTATAGAAATAGGTAGAGAAATTAAAAAAAAAAATAGTATAAGGGTAATTTGGTAATTTTTGTACTAAGGGGAAAAATGATAAATTTTTACTTCATCTTCAACCTCTAGATTTGGGTTCGAACCAAAGAAATTTAAATTTTCAATCTTAGGTTCTATTTGCGTTTCAACCAATTTCATTACCTAGATACACTTAATCCCTTAAATTCCACTCATCTTGACTTTCAATTTGTTCGAATAAGCATTAACCATAGCCTATCAAAGTTTGTAATTTTGGAGTTTTGAAGTTGATGAACTCGCTTTCAATTTGGGGAAATTAACGTGTTTCAAGGCTTCAAACTTTCATAGATTCAAATTGAAGGATAATAGAATGATTCTACAATAAAATTCTGAAGAAAAAAAGATTCCACCTACCTTAATTTAAAAAAGTGGAAACCTTCGTTGTGAGCTCTAGTGACCCTTTGAAAATCGTGATTCTTTGAGTAAATTTGAAATCTTTTTGCCCATAATGATTCCTAAAGTAGCAACGAAGCTTTTGGTATTGAAACGCGACATTTTCGTTGTGTGAGAAGTGTGTTTCGATAAAGATGTTTTCTCCTAGTGTTTTCGTTCTTTAGTTTGAGGCTTTATATAGCATTTCCAATCGCCATATTAAGGCTATTTTATTCACCTAGGCTAGGGGTAGCCTTGCTGAGTCATGGGGAAAGCGTAGGATAGCTTGGTAGCGAGTTTGTAGAAATCTCAATGCTTTTGGAAAGAGCTTCAATGGCGGTTTCGAGGAAGATAACAAAGGTGTGGAAGGGATAAAGGTATTTTATTTTTGTTACTTATCAGCAATGGGCCTAGCAGTCTTAATGGTAAATTTCCTCTCTATTCTCCCACCCTTGCCTTCAAGGGGGCGAGTTCGAACCCAGCTTTTTATTTCATATTTATTTATGTACTAATCCTTCATTTATTAAACAATGTGTGATATGCTACCCACATGGTGTAACTCAGTTGGTAATGAAGCGATTTGTCTCTTTCTTCCTCGTGCTCCTGGTTTTGAACCCTCCTCTTCCCACTTTTCTTCTTTCATTTACTTTTTCTAATTTCTTTGCTTTTTATTTTATTTTATTTTTTCTATTTTTATTTTTAACATTATTATTTTTGCTTCTAAAATTTCCTAAAAATTCCTAAATCTCTTTTCTTAATTTCCTCTATTTATTTCAATAGTTTCTATATCATAATAGCTTTTATAAATTTTATTTAATTTAGTTTTATTATTATAAATTAAATTTTCTTATTCTAAATTCCTAATTTATTATTAAATCAAATTTTAATTTTCTCCTTTTAAATATTCTGAGATTTATTTTTGATTTATCACTAGTAATTTTATATAATTTTCTTTAATTTACTTTTTAAATTTTGTTTTTAATTATATTATTTATTTCTAAATACATTTAAGATTTTGACTTGACTAAATAAATTAGAGTCTAAAATTATATCTAAATAACTTATCTATGTCTAGAAAATCTAATAATTATTATTTATATTAAAATTTGAAAGTAGGATGTTATATATCTCACGAATCCAACACCCAAAAGGAGAAATTTCTTCTTGGATAAAGACTTGAAGTAGAAGAAGTGTTACAATCTCCGTTCCATGGATTGAAGCTTCCAAGCTCCAAGGATTTTCATCTTCTTATGCAATCTCCAAGAACAAGAAATAGATGAGGAAAGTAATGGAAATCCACCATTTGAATATGAAACTCAAGATAAGAAAAGTGATGAATCCACCACAAAGTTTGAAAAAACATTGATAAGAAAACTCAAAACTTCACTCACAAGGAGCAAAAGAGAGAACCTCATAGTGAGAGAATTCAATATTTCATTTTCATTCTAAGTTATGACCAAAGTTGACTTATGAGCTATAAATAGGAAACCAAGCTAGCCTAAACTAAGCTAGCCTAGCCTAGACTCCTATAAGGCCCACGAGCTCCTCCCCTCTCATATTGTGCATCACAAGCTCCACACAAGCCCAAGGGAGGTGACAGATTGGGCTAGAGGCCTAAGAAGCCCAATTTGACAAGTTCAACCCAATTCCTACTCGAGATGTGCTAAAATACATGCCCAAAAATGAAATACAATCCAAATTAAAATCTTATCTACTTGACCCAAAATACAAAGGCCTAAAAGAACCTATACTAATTGTTTCAAGCAAAATAATGTACATGGGCCTTGGACCCAAGGTAAGCCCATTAGAAAGCCCAATGAGATGTGAGATTGGAACTTGAAATTGGAAGAGAAACTGTAACTTTGTATATGGTGTAACATCCCATATATTGACAATATATATATATATATATATAATTATATTTCTAGAATTTATCTCCTATCTACTCTTGGTTTATTTTATTTAGAATTTAATTTTAAGAAAATTAGTAGTATAATGATGAGGAAAGAAGGAAAGAAAATAAAATTTTAGTTAGTAAATGTTTGAAATTTAATAAAATATAAATATTTAATCTT
>JAMLFT010003129.1:0-22962 GCA_026544285.1 Pachyrhizus erosus | reverse complement strand
AAATTAAATGACTTTATAAATTTATAAGAATTTAAAGAAGTTTACGAATTTTAAAAAATATTTAAACTCACAAGAGTTAATAAAACAAAAATTATAAGATTTTGATAAAAAAAAAATATAAAACTAATATAAAAATTTTAAATCTTTTAATAATTAATTAATTATAATTTCGTATTTTTTTATAATATTTCTTCACGTATCTAAGATTATAAGAATGTTACATCCGTTAACATTTTATTTATATTCTTGAGTCTGAAATTGAAGATGAAGATTCGTCAATAAATTTAATTAAAAATTTATCAAAATGATATTAATTAACCTAACAATAACAATTAACTCAAAAAAATATTTTTTTATATTAACACAAAAAAATATGTAATTAAAAAATAAATTATCAATTACTCTACCAATATGTCTTTAAAAAAGAAAGAGTATTATGTGCTTAAAAAAATAAAAAATCTAAAACATAAGTAAAATTGATTAATATAATATTTATACATACAACTAATATAATCATACAATCAATCAAAATTTAATATAAATCATTAAAATTTGTACAATTTTAAATGTCATAAAACATTTTTAAAGTTATATAAAATTTTTATTAAATACTATCAAATTTCATGATTATTAATAAAAAATTTAATAATCTTGAATAAATAAAATAAAACTTTTTTTATCTTATTTAAAAATCTTAATTAAATACGATAATCCTAATTGAATACATCTCTTAAACTCAAAAATAATTCAATACACAAATATAAATATACAAGCAATCAAATAAATTTAAAAAACAAAAAATAATCCACCAACATTTTATATTATTTCGGTTAACCTCAACTACACTCAAGATTTTTCACTAAATATGTTAGAAACTAGCAAATTGACTATGTCCATGACAACCCCACCAAGACATCCATCTCCGCACAAGTGACCTAACCAATATAATAACTCTTCCCATTACCCTACCAAATATACAGAAAGTCCATAAAAAATTAAACAGAATTGGGACATTTGAAATACTATCACCCAAATCTAATTTTTGAAGAAATCTGAGGTACTGTGTGGTGTTGATTGTGCTGACCCCAAACCCTCTTAACTGCAATGGGACGTACTGGGATGTGAGCGTTCGTGATGATACTGTAACCTTAATTTTCAACCTTGGCTGAGTATTGCACGAATATTTAGGTAGCGAGAACACGCTTGGTCGTACATTAGATACACATGATCAGATTTAATACCATGACGTGGTCTGTCCAAGTACACGATGATCTTGCTGGCTGCACCTTCACCCTCACTGATCTTAAATTCTAAAACTGAAGCCCCATATGGAACTTCTGGAACAATGAAGCAGAAAATGAAGCCCAAGCGAAAAGAGTGTGGAGCAAGAACAGAAGAGAGATCAATAGTCACGTAATCACGTGTTGTCTTATGCACCAACCATTCTGGAACTTTGCTTCCCGGATACACATAGGTACCTTTAGCATCACCAAATGTAGGTAAATTGTTGGTGTGCAAATTTCATCATGTTAATTTGGGCATTCCGCTCAATAGCCATGAGAGACTGTTCATCCAATTTCAAGCAGTTCCAGAAGGCAACCCTTCTCTTATTTTCCTTCAGTTGTTCAATTGCAGAAGAGAACATTACAGTCTCCAGTGATACGCATCCACGGGCATCCAGTGTTTCAAGTGATGGGGGAAACTTTGGTAGATTCCATAGCTCCCTGCAATGTCTTAGATCTAGATGTCGCAACCTTGTTAGATGCTTGATGCTTGCAGGCAAGTTCTCAATATAAGTGTATGCTAGACTAAGATTTTCAAGCTTGCTTTGAAGTCCAATAGATGAAGGTAGTTGTTCAATACCAGTGAGTTCTAAATTCAACTTTACCATATTCTTTGAGGTCACTGAGAAATCCCTTGGTGCCGTGCAGCCATAGAGGGAGAGATACCGAAGGGAGTCTAAATGGATATTGGTTCGGAGGCTTCTAAGGGAAATGCAACCATCTAGATCCAATTTCTCAAGCTTTTTCAGAGAGAAAACCAATGGATGCACACTAGTCAACCCTACACAAAATCGGAGATCTATTACTTTAACATTTGTGACCTTTGAAAAGTCTGGCAGCTCCTCTAAGTGTGTGGATGAATGGAGTATAAGGACCTTTAAATTCACAAGATCCTGCAACAATTAAAACAAAGAGAAATGTTCTTTTTACAACAACTGATATAATAAATTTTACAGCTAAAAGAGAGAAAGAGATAAATATTAGAATGAGATAATAAATTCTGCCATGGAAAGGGATAGATACAGACAATAATGTGTTATTATAAAATACGGTATAAGTTGTTGTATGAATAATACAGCAACAAAACAAATGAAGGAATTGCATGAGCTAATGAAAGTGATTAATTTTGGGTTCTACGAATTTGAATTAAAACTCAAATTAATGTAGAGATACTATACTTACTGGCACTTCTTGCCAAAGTTTTTTCACTCGGCTATATGGCATGTTCAATTCAACAAGATTTTCGAAATAAAAATTTGAAGGCAGAGATTCCAAAGGGTAATGGATCCAACGAAGATATCCTAGATCATTCAACAGATTCAAGCCCTTGAAGAAAATACAGGTCCCATTGATCCTGGAGGAAAGTACTATAGGACCCTTTAATATAAAAATCTAGAAAATGCAGTTTGCTCATCTTGATAAATACTTGAGGGTCTAACTGCAATTTTTTAATTCTTCACAAGTTGATAGCTGTGCCTCTGATAGCCTCGTTCCCCTACAAGCATAGTAGAAAAGTTTCAAATATCATTAGAAGCTACTTTTCTAAAAAAAAAAAACTTCTAGGATCTCCAATACATTTTTGACAAGAAATCTGCCAAGCTGTTTCCTGTATAATGTCATGCATCGATACAACGTTTTCTAAACACTTATAAGAACGCAGCCACTGAAAAATCATCATCCTTCAATAAGACTTTTATGTACTTTACTTTTAGATCCAGTTCATCAAAGAAACATGCAATATCCAAAAGTAACTTATTTTCATCCTGATCAATGTAATAATAACTCAATTTAACAATATCATGAACCTTTTTGTTGTGCACTATTTTAGGTTTTTCTAATTGACTTTCCTATATTTCTCCACCTTTTCCATGAAGGTGACACAATTTTAAGAACTAGTGGAATGTCTTTGACATAATTGACCACTTTCTTTGATAGCTCAAGGTAGGTACTCTATGTCAAGATGATTTTGTTTAAAGGCATTCAAATTGAAAAGTCATAAGAACTCAAGAAAGTTTAATGCCTCAACCTAATATGTATTAACAATCTCTAGAAATTATTGACTTATCTCTAGTTGTTATGATGATTCTACTTCTTGATCCAAACCAATGATGTGTTCTCGCTAAAAGTTTTAGTTGCTCTAAACCATTGACATGACCAATAATGATAAAATCTATCATACAATGGAGTCTTCTCTCAACATATAAAGGCAATTAGGTGTATCAATTTTCAAATCTTCTTCCTCCAATAATGTTGAAAAAGCTTTTACTATAAGGAGATTATTCTATGTCCTCCTGATACTTAGCCAATGTTAGCTAAAAAAACAACAACCTTCACATACAAAACATAGTATTCTTGTGCAATGGTTGTCTTACCAATACCAACTCCAACAAGACCTTTGGTGTTAACTTGGTGCATTTGATTCAACTTCATTGACACACATTTAACTATCTCTTTAACAAGCTCGACTTCATCCCCTACAATATAAAAAATAAATAAGAAAATATATAAATGTCAAGGACACATTAATTATAATTATTTGAAAAAGCCTTACTTTGAATGCAAAGCTAGAGAAATCTTTTAAAATATAAGATTAAATATACCTTATCATTTCAAATAATTTTTAGCTTCCTTAATTAAGGTGTAATTTAACCATTGAATTGAATGTACCAACTACCAACAAATTATGGTATGTCCAAAATTTATTTCCTTCAAACTCTAATTTCACACCTAACATTTTAAAAGTTCAAACTATAACTTGGTAATATATTTGTGTGTGTGTGTGTTTTTGTGTGTATTTGTGTTTGTATGTGTCTTTGTGTGTGTGTGTTCAAATAATTTTAGCTTCTTTAATTAAGGTGTAATTTAACCATTGAATTGAATGCACTAAATATCAACAAATTATGGTATGTCCAAAATTTATTTCCTTCAAACTCTAATTTCTTACCTAACTTTTTAAAAGTTCAAACTATAACTTGGTGATGTGTGTGTGTGTATTTATCTGTTTGTATATGTCTGCGTGTGTCTCTGTGTGTGTGTTTGTGTTTATGCCTATCTATTTATGTCTCTGTGTGTTTGTGTGTCTCTGTGTCTTTGTGTGTGTGTCTGTCTATGTGTGGGTGGGTGTTTGTGTTTGTGTCTATGTGTGTTTGTATGTGTTTATGTGTGTGTGTGTGTGTTTGTATGTGTGTCTGTTTGAGTGTGTTTGTGTCTATGTGCTTGTGTGTGTGTCTGTTTGTCTATGTTTGTGTATGACTTTGTGTGTGTGTTTATGTATCTCTATGTGTGTTTCTCTGTATACGTGTGTGTTTGTGTCTCTGTATGTGGGTGTTTCTTCTTTTAATTGAGACAGGAAACTTGTTGTAATATTTTTTTAATTTATTCCTTGAACTTTTTATTTTTTGTTTCTTCAATCACCTTCTCTTCTTTTTATTAGCCTATAAAATAACACAAATTTCATTTAAGAACACTCAAAATTTGAATGGATTGAATTTCGATTAAACTTAACTAATATATAAATTTTTTAGCATCAAAAGGATAAAAAAAAAATAAACTAAGAGTGTAAGAATACCAAAATTATAATAAAAGACATCCAAAATCAAGTAAAATTAACATCTAATAAGTACACAAAGAAACATAATAATTACTAAAAATAATTAAGACATTACAAAAATGTAAAAAATTGGAAAGGGAGAGAGAAACCTTTTTTCTTTTGCAGATTATAATAAAAATTAAGAAAAAATAGACACAAATTTATATAAAGAATAAGAATATGAGATAAACAAATAAAATGAAGAAAAAAGTTTTCCTTAAATAAAAAGAAGTAAAGACATGCATGAATAAATACATTTAGATTTATAAAGAGAAAAAAAAAACAAAATTTGAAAAAAAAATTATTCAAATAAAGAGGGAAAAAATATATCTTTTAAATATATATATATATAAAGAAGAAATCAAATACCTCCCAAAGTAATTGTCAACGTTCTACTACTTCATAATATAAATTAAAATAAAAATACATAAATAAATATTAAAGAATTAAAATAATTTTAAAAAAATCAAAATAAAAAATTATCTATATATATTATATATTATATTTGTCTACCTTTTATATCTATGTGTAAAGGAGACTTGAAGTAACATCACCTGTTGACCGAAAAATAAACTTCATTATAATAGTTGGATCTAATAAATTTCAATAATTTAAACTATATTTAACAAAAAATTAATTATCACACTAAGAGTATTTATTACAAAGATATAAATATAGTGCTTAATATTGTTAATGTAATATTTGCATAAATATTTAAATAATTATTTTTATCTTCTTAAAATTTATTACTTAAAGAAAGAATAAATCATAATAAATTTCAATATATTTCATATTTTTTAAGGCATCATATGTTAAATTTAAAATATAATTAATCATTTACCTCAAATTCAATGTAATTGTATTTAATATGACATTAAATATTTTAAAAATTAATAATTTTATATATGTACATAATTTTTTTAAGAAAATACTAAGTATAAATATAAAAAATATATAATTTAAAAGAACTTATGCATCACACAAATTTAAATTATAATTTTATAGAAATTAAAAGATTATTTAATATATTTAAAAATAATTTTCATTATCACTTGTTGCCATGTTGCATACTTCTTTAAAATGGTGATTAAAAAATCTTAGGCTAAACTGTAATTTTAATTTTCAAAATCTATAAAATTTAAAACTAAAAAAGATTAAGAATAAATTTAATAATTAGTATGACAGCTGAAAAGCCATGTTTTAATCAGAGTTCCAATTTAAACGCAAATTCCTTTTTTAAAATTCAAGGTATGAATAAATAAACAATAAAATAAGCCTTTTTTGCATCCTAAAAACCAAATCAACTTTACCGAGATATTGTTTTTTGAAAGCTGTGCAGAGACAGACGTAAAGACAGAGAGAGTCCAAAGCAAAATAAAAATCCGGAATCCACCCCAACAATTCATTTCACTTCATAAAAAAATTTAGAATCCGCGACTCAACTCACTTACCACAGCGTAATCAAAAAGCAAACCTAAACACACACACTACTCTCCGTTCTCTCCCAACACCCACACACAAAATTAATTACAAAATTAAATTATATAAACTTCCCTTTAAAAATTAAAACAAACTCAATCCACTGTTGTTCAATTTCATTTTCCTTTTACGTATTCAAGAAGTTTCTTATAAACGATTCCTCAGACAATTCAAAACATTTTTCAACTCGTTTACTTAGTGGGGTTCTGCTGCTTCAGCTACTGCTGAGTCGAATCGTTCTCTACTCTATGGTGAGTCCAATTTTCAGTTTTTATCATGTGGGTTGTTTTTAATTTACTTGTTCATTGACCCCAATTGTGCATTTCTTTCTCTGAGCAACATTTTGTTGCGTTTGTGAATTGGGATTTCAGTTTTGTAGTGTGTGCGTTTGTGTGTTTGTGGAAATTGTTTAATTTAGGGTGTTTTGATGATTAATTGGTGGTTTAGGCTTCTGGGGCATGATTTCTTTGTCTGAAAGTTATGATTTTTGAAGGTTTAAGGTGTTGACGGCATCAATTTTCAGTCTGTATTATATCTGAGTTTGAGTTGATTTTGTTGAAATAGGAGATTTTTTGTGCGCTAAGTTATTTGCTTTGTGCTTTTGGGTTTTGCAGTTTGTGTACTTGAGGTGCATGTGCTTGATACTCCATGGAAACTGTGGTTGGAATTGAGGATAATGATGATGTGAAGTTTGAAGACAGTGGGGTTGATAGAAGCAGTTCAGCTTTGTCTTCACCGAAACAGATTTCCAACCCAATTGTATACAAGCTTGTTCGGGTAGATATTTAATTGTTCATTGAATTTTCAGTTTCTCATTGTAATTTGGATGGATATGCATGTTTTTAAGGCTTTTTAGTTCGATACTTTGATGACAACAAATCAATATGAAATGAGTTGCTATGGAACCTTGGTGTTTTTTTCCAGCATACTGGTACCCTTTTAAGAGTTGTAAGGCTATTTTTTAGCCTTGTAATGTGACTGTTTATTAGACTAAAATTCTAATTATTGTTCCCAAAGTGTTCTAATGTTTCATTTTTCTTTGTTCTAGGATGGAAATGTTCATTGCAACCCTAATCCAATAATTAATAATCCCAAATAAATATTCTAATTCTAATACACATTTTATTAAGCATGATTGCCTGTTGTTTTGGCTGCATCACTTTTTGGTTTGTCTATTATTTGTTATAACATTCATAATACCTTGATATCCTTTTTCTTCCAGAAAAGGCCAGCAATCTCAACCACGAATTAACAAAATTCCTGACGGTTCCTCATCTAATTTTTATAGTCTAGTTATTCTATTTTTCTATGAATTGATTTCTTTAATCACTGTTTTTTATTTAAATAAATAAACTCACTTTCCCTAATAATCTTCTGAATGGCCAAAATGAATTAGTAGACATTTGAAAATGGAGTGTGACTATGTGTTAAGATTTAGTTTAATAAAATTAAATAAAAGGGAAAGTTTATTTGAAAGTAAATGTTTTATTATTTGGTTCGACATTTTCTTTTGTGACTTTTACTTCTGTTTAGGCTATATTCATAATTCTATGAGCTGTCTGTCTGATATGGTCTTTAGGTTGAAGGTGATGGGAGGTTAGTGCCCGCAACAGATGATGAAGTAATGGAGGTGGGGGATTTTCTTGAGTATGAAAACAGTGAAATGCATGTTGTAGCAAACACTGGACAGAGTTTGGAATGCATATCGATTGAAAGATCATCTTCTGGGAAGCTTCGATTGGAGTGCTCAGAAGGTGTATGCTTTATCTTTTAGTGTTACAATTGCTTCTCAACATTTGGCTTGTCAAAACATTTGTTGCAGTGGTTACATTGGACTATATCCTGGGATTTCTTGTCTGTTTTATAGCAGCATCTCTGCCCAGGCGAGGGATTTGAGTGTTGTCTCTATTTCTTCTTTTAATTGTTCTTAAGGCTAAAATTTGTGTGGTGTCTTCAGTTTTTTTTTTTTTCAATGTTATAAACAGCTCCATTTTTTCATTGGTTAATTTGGGGTCAATGACTTTTTTGTGTAAAGCTGTTGAAGGCTTGATACTTTGTTTCTCTCAGACATTGCTTAAGTTTTTTGTTACTAAATGCATTCTTGTTATTCTTACCTGAAATTATTAGCTTGTTTGTAACTTTAAAGTGTATAATGCTAATGCCTATTATCTAGAGTCAAATGTTGATACTCTTTAGTTCCATGTTAATAAATATTCTTTTATGTTTTGACAAATACCATTTTGGTTAACTTAATCCTTTCCCTTTCAAGATCTTTTTTGGTATTTTCTTTCAACTAACGCTGCGGCCTGTGGGTGTTTCATAATTAGGCACTGCAGAGGCAGGTTTGGGGAAACTAAATGCAAAATTACAGGTAATTGAATCTCTTTCTGATTTCTGTCATTCCTTTCCTCTTTACAGCATTAGAGCAAAAGCAATTTAAACTCTCAAACTATGCCTTGATCTATTGTGATTCTATTTGAACAGTTGGAAAAAGTTGGTGTGCAACTTAATATTTTCTTCTGTTAGAGCATACTTAATGAAGAAGTTATCCACTTCATGTCCTTTGTTAGATTATGAAATTGATAGGCAAGGAAGTCACCAGAACCTGAACCAAGGGCTTTACAGGTCTATTATAGGAAGAAGAAAAAGCCCATTAATTGTAATTAGATATTTTTCTTAGCAAGTTGTTAGAAGGGAGTTAGTTGGCAATTAGAGAAGTGTATATAAATAAATCTTTCGTAGTGTGATGGGGTCTGGAATATTTTGTTAGTTTTGACAGGGTTATTTTCCCTGTGTGAAAGGAGAGAGCTCCTTTGTGCATTTTGAATTCTTTGACAATAACAATCCAAAGACATTTTTTTCCATTCTTTTTTCTGTTTCCAGAATAGTGTTAGTCTTTTTGCCTTTTCTTTAACAAGGATTCCTATCAATTCGTCCGACCTGCCATTTGCGAAGTGATGGAGAAAATCGATGGAAGGTTCATAGCATTGGAATCCTCCGTAGAATGGCTCAAGAAAGTAACCAGCGAATAGGGGTCCCACATTGCTGCAATCAAGAAGAATATGGGAGGTGTGGATGAGATTAAAGAAATGTTACAAAACTGGATGCAGAAGCAAGGGATTACTTCCATTGAGGCGGAAAGCAATGGCAAGAAAACAATCAAGGGGGAAGATGAGATTGAAGTATCCAACATTGAAGAAACCCATTGTTCATGGCTGAAAAAGGTGGAGTTACCTTCTTTTGAAGGAAAAAATCCACTGGGGTGGATAGTTAGGGCAGAAATTTTTTTCCAAGTGCAACAAATTAAATCATTGGAGAAGCTGAGATTAGCATTTATCAACATGGAGGGGAACACAGTTCATTGTCTCCAGTTTTGGCAACAAAAATCCAAGAACCCTTCTTGGGAAGAATTTTCTGCAGCATTGCTTCGGAGGTTCGAGGGAAGCGATTACGACATAGTATATGAGAGGTTAGCAGCGTTGAGGCAAAATGGGAGTGTGAAGGATTATATACAAGACTTCAAGTTATTGATTGCACAAGCTTCTTTGACGTTTGAAGAGCTATTCTTGGGATACTTCTTGGCGTGGGCTTTGTCAAGATGTTAAGAATCAGATTTGACCCCACGTTCCCAAGGATTTGATACAAGCCATGGAAGTAGCTTGGGATATTGAAGGAGTGATAAAAGAGGTATGGGATTTCGGGGGTTCTTATAAGGAATGCAAATTTGGGGTTTCGGTATCAAGATGGTGGTGGTATTGTATCACAGGTGGGGACGTTTAGGGGCTCAAATAGTGCTCAATCGACTCACAATCAGATGCAAAGTGCACAAGGAGGAAATGGGGCTACCTTGATGTCATCATATCATGACAACAAAGAGAAGTACACACAATCTTCCGTATCAAGAATATATCAAAAGAAGAGGTGAGGAGCTTTGTTTTCATTGTGGGTTGGCGTTTGGAACAGTTCACTGTTGCTCAAAAAAAGGTTTGAGGGTAATCATCTTGGCAGAGGATGAGCATATTACAAATGATGGAGAGATTGAAAAAATCGAAAATGAGGAGGAGAGAAACGAAGGGCGCAAAGTGTTTTGCAAATGGATGGAATTGTCAATGTGTTCAACAAATGGGTTAACTCAACCTCAAACAATGAAGCTTCAAGGGCAAATTCAGGGAGAGACAGTGTTAATTGTAATTGACAGTGGAGCCAGCCACACTTTCATTTCTATGCAAAGGTTGGGCTTGGCAGTAGATCCAACAATTCCTTACAAGGTGAGATTGGGCGATTGAGTAGAATGCAAACTCAAGGATGTTGCAAACAAGTTGTGGTACTGTTGGGAGAACATGGTTTTTTGGGGGATTTCTTTTTATTTGAGTGAGCTAGGAGGGGTGGATTTGATATTGGGAATGGCTTGGTTAGCCACCTTAGGGGAGGGAAAGGTGAACTGGAAAACTATGGCTATGAAGTTTATGCAGCAAGGACAGATTGTTGCAGTAAAAGGGGACCCAAGTTTGTCTAAATCTTTGATCTCGCAGCAGACTTTAACAAAAATAACAGGAATAGAAGCAGTGTTAGTATTGTGGGGTGCGGAGGCTGAAGGCTGTGAGAACAAAGAGGAAGGTCAGACTGACCTACCAGAAGAATATCAGAAACAACTACAACAGATTGTGAAGGACTATGCCCAGTTTTTTTTTTTAACCACATGGATTGCCTCCCAACAGAAATGTGGATCATTGTATTTCAATCAAGACTGGGGTAGATTCAGTAAATGTTCACCCAAATAGTCCTTATTCAAGTCCAGTGCTATTAGTAAAGAAGAAAGATGGCAGCTGGCGATTTTGTGTAGATTTTAGAGCTCTTAACCAAGCTACTGTACCAGATAAGTTTCCTATTCCTGTTATTGAAGAGTTGTTGGATGAGTTAAAGGGAGCGTAACATTTCTCCAAGATTGATTTGAAGGCAGGGTATCATTAAATTCAGATGCAACAGGACATTTCAAAAACTGCTTTTAGGATTCACCAAAGGCACTACGAGTCTCTGGTCATGCTCTTTGGACTGAGAAAGACCCCTGTTACATTCCAATGTGCCATGAACTCTACTTTACCACCTTTCTTTCAGAGGTTTGTCTTAGTTTTTTTTTACGATATTTTAGTTTATACTAAATCGTGGAGGGAACATATGGCACATATAATGGAGGTCTTAGATACATTTTTGAAGCATAAGTTTTTTTGCTGATTTTGAAAAAGTACAGTTATGGTAAAACAGAGGTGAGTTATTTAGGACACATTATTTCCAAGAAAGGCCATGGACCACCAGAAGATTGAAGCAATCCCATTACTAAATTCATCAAGGCTCTAAGAGGCTTCCTCGGCCTCATGGGCTATTATTGAAGATTTATATGCAATTATGGGAAGATGGCGAGACCTCTAACAAATTTGCTAAAAAAGGGGAATTTTGTAAGGACTCAAGAGAGTACTGAAGCTTTCAGACAACTTCAGAAGGCTGTCACCATTGCCTCGGTGCTTGCTATGACTGATTTCACCCAACCTTTTTCCATTGAATGTGATGCTTCAGAGAAGGGGATTGGCACAATTTTATTACAAAACAAAAGACCCATATCTTTTTTCAGTAAATCACTAGCAGATTCCTCCCTAAACAAGTCAGTCTATGAGAAGGAGTTGATGGCATTAGTTCTTGCCATTCAATATTGGTGGCCTTATCACTCGGGGCAGAAGTTTACTGTTTACACTTATAAGAAGAGTTTGAGGTACCTATTACACAAAATTGGCTAGCCAAGTTATTAGGATACGAGTTTGATATTGTATACAAGATAGAACTGCAAACAAGGTAGCTGATGCACTCTCACGGAAAGATGAGGAAAAGGAGTTGAAAGTATTGTCTCGACCCTTTTGGCAGGATATAACACTTATCGATGAGGAGGCAAAGGCGGACCTAACACTCTCTAGAATCATAGAGAGGCTCAAGCAAGACCCAAACGCTCATAGCCATTACATTTGGAGCATTATAGGCTTTATTACAAAGGAAGATTAGTATTAGCAGCATCTTCTGGTTGGATTCCGAAATTACTACAAGTGTACTATGCTTCACCTACTGGACGACATTCAGGGGTCTATTGAATATATTGATGGGTTGCGCAGTCCCTATACTGGACAGGGATGAAAAAGTCAATAACAGAGTTTGTGGCAGCTTGCCATGTTTGCCAACACAACAAATACCAAGCTTCTTCACCAGCAGATCTTCTTCAACCCCTACCAATTCCAAATGCTATATGGGAAGACATTAGCTTAGATTTTATTGTGGGCCTCCCTAAATTTAAGGGTTTTGATGCTATACTAGTTGTGGTGGACCAATTGATTAAATACGGCCATTTTATCCTTATCAAACATCCCTATTCTGCTTGTTCCATTGCTGAAGTGTTTACTAAGGAAGTGGTACGATTACATGAGATTCCCTCTTCAATTGTAAGTGACAGATCCCACTTTCCTTAGTCACTTTTGGCAAGAATTGTTCAAGCTCCAAGGTACCATTCTCCAAACGAGCCCGGCTTATCATCCAGAGTCTAATGGGAAAAATGAGGTCCTTAACAGAATCTTAGAGACTTATTTGTGTTGTTTCTGTTTTGAGCAGCCCAAAATTTGGGCAGAGTTTATTCCATGGGCAGAATCCTGGTACAATACCAGTTTTCTGAGTGCAGCTCACTGCACACCATTTGAGGTGGTGTATGGTTGTTCTCCACCTTCCTTAGCCAGATTCATTCCAGGGGAAATGTTAGTAGAGGCAGTGGCACAAGATTTAATGAAGCACTAAAACAGTTGAAGTTTCATTTGGGAAGGGCCCATGACCCTATGAGTGAGTACACGAACATTCACAGGAAACCTTCCAAGATCAAACCAGGGGACTGGGTTTATTTGAAGATCAGACCCCATAAACAAGTTTCTATGACTACAAGATTACATCCAAAGCTATTAGCTGGCTTTTATGGCCCTTATTTGGTTCTTAAACAGATTGGGGCTGTTGCTTTTCGACTTCAACTTCTGGAACAGTCTCAGATCCATCCTGTTTTTCATGTGTCCCAACTCAAAATAGCAGTTGGCAATCATCCAGTAGAAACTGAACTTCTAGCAGAGTTGCAGGGACATAGTTATGCTTACCAGCCCAATAAGTTTGGTAAGCAGGTTCAACAAGTATTAATTCTGTGGCAAGATAAATCACCTGAGGAGGCAACTTGGGAGGACAGAACTACCATTCAACATCAATTTCCTGACTTCCACCTTGAGGACAAGGTTATTTTAGTGGACGGAGGTATGGATAGGCAAGGAAGTCAACCACAACCAGAACCAAGGGCTTTACGGGTCTATTATAGGAAGAAGAAAAAGCCCATTAATTGTAATTAGATATTTTTCTTAGCAAGTTGTTAGGAGGAAGTTAGTTGGCAATTAGAGAAGTGTATATAAATAAATCTTTCGTAGTGTGATGGGGTCTGGAATATTTTGTTAGTTTTGACAGGGTTATTTTCCCTGTGTGAAAGGAGAGAGCTCCTTTGTGCATTTTGAATTCTTTCATAATAACAATCCAAAGACATTTTTTTCCATTCTTTTTTCTGTTTCCAGAATTGTGTTAGTCTTTTTACCTTTTTCTTTGACAAGGTTTCCTATCAGAAATGTAGAGCAAGTGATAGCAACATATTAATTAATTGAGTTCAAAACATGTATGTAGTCATCATGGCTAGCTTTTTCCAGGTATAATTACATTTCCCCTTTCTTTAGAGTAGATGTGGGTCTGATATGTATTCTCTGGAGGTCCTATTATATTTTTGTAGTAAAGGATGTGTATTCTGGCTCTGAAAAGATTAGTTCCTAGATTCTCTTTCCCATGTGTCAATCATGCATTGCCAATGCGTACTTTCTCCTGTTGTTATTTTCCTCATGATTGACTAATAAAATTTCTTCTTTTATCTGAAAAGAAAAGGAAGCAACAAGTTTACCTTGTATGTGTAATGTAGTAACAATAGCTTTAATAATAATAATAATTTTCTACATTTGCTAACAATTGAATTAGGTTTATCCTATTAAGAATTGTAGCATTGAATAATTGATGTTATCCTAGTTTGGTAGAACTATGGCAAATATTTATGCTTGGATTTACATATGTATATTACAAGTTTGCAACATTTTCATCTTGGACACAAGAAGAAAGTTAAAATTAAGGTGTCAACGAGCATCTTCTTTTCCTGATCATGAGTATGAATATATGTTCTTGTTTGGATTTAACTTTCTGTTTGAGTCTTTTACCTTCGGTTTTTTATCCTTTACAATACTGTATGTGGTTTTTATTTGGAAAGTGATTAATTACCCCATATTTTCTTATTAACATGTTGTGGTTATTTTTCCACTTGGGTCATTGCCACATAGTTTCAGGGTCTTTGCCTGCATGTCTGAATACCCTGGTATTTTTATTATTTTGTTTCCTAGGGTCCTTCTTGACCTCTAAAATTTCTTGTAGTACATTGAGCAGATTTTGCAAAAGGTTAAAAAAGAAGAGAAACAACGTATATCATGCGGATCACCTGTTCATTCTCATGTAAATAAAGACAGCCAGTGTTCTGCTGATAAATTTCCTGACATGGATGGGAAGGTTCAATCTGAAACTCCCTTCCAGGAAATTCCTTCTATAGCATCAAGTTTAAATTATACTCATAGTAATCAATCTGGGAGCATTGATCAGTGTTCCAGACCTTCAGAAGGGGTAATAGAAAGTGGATCATCCGCTTCTGCTGTATATTCCAATTTGAAGCCTGATCTTTCAATGTCAGATGGAGAAATATGCTTGGACAAGCTATCAATCAGAGAACTGCATGAACTGTTTAAGGTAACGTTTGGTCGGGAAACTACTGTGAAAGACAAACAATGGCTGAAAAGGAGGATTGCCATGAGTTTGACCAACTCGTGTGATGTTACAGCTACAACTTTCATTATTAAAGATAACAAAATAGTTAGAAAATTTGAAGAAGACAGTTCTGGAAATATGAATGCTGGATCTTTAATCTCTTCAGAAAATATGACTGAAGAAGAAGATGTCAACTTTAAGGATTCATCTGCTGTAAATGCATGTGGAATTGATGACAACCAAGTTGTTTCTGAAACAAGACCAGAAAATGGATTGGAAGATGAGAATCATCAGACAGGACAAAGAGCTGCAAAAAGAATTCGAAGACCTACGAAGAGATATATTGAAGAGCTCTCTGAAAATGAGTCTAGAGAGCACAATCCTAGGTTGTCAGTTTCTAATAAAAATATGGGCCTTGGACATGTTTCTCCAACTTCATATGTCAGGCCTGCTAGAAATGCTTTTTCAGAGGTGAGAGCATATGACACCAGGTTAGACTCTCTTGGAGGTTTTGATGTCCAAATCCCTTGTGTGTCTCGAGTTCGGAGAGGTCGTCCAAGAAAAGATATCGCGTCACTTATGGTATGGGGTACTGTTTCTTGCTTAAATACATTAATGCAACACTTTGTTTTAAATGTTAATCTTACCCCCCCCAGTAAAGCATGATACCTCTTTAAGTTTTCTGTTTCTTTCTGTTGGTCCTTGTTGCTTGATACCAGATGTTTGAATTATAGGAATTTAAGTAGAGAAGGTGGAAAAGAAAGAACAGACACTGAATAATAGAATATAACATTGATGTATGCCATTGTATGGTATGTAACATGTTACAAAAAAATATAAAGCAGTATCCCCTATTTAGGTAGCATTTAACTCAACTTTTAGTGGGTTTCTCTTCTTAAAAAGGGAAGATGGGACAAACACAATTTTAGGCAAATTGGTAAAAATAAATTGCTTTTTTTTAGTGAACAAAAAATAAAAAATACAGCTTCTTTTGAAGCTAATTGGATGAACTTCTTCTTTTAAGGAGAAGTCCAAAAAGGCTGGACCATTATACCAGCTCTAGGCTCTTCATTAATCAAATCAGGAAACAAATCATGTAGTGTGGAAACCTTTTCTATGAGATCATTGAAGATGTTCTAAATTATTCTAAGGATTCAACAATATTATTGAGATATTTTCTTGATATTTTAACACCAAACAATCTTGTTCTTTTTACAACATAAAGAAAATAACTCAGCAAGTTAAATGTATCTTTTTGTTTAGATGCATAATACATTAATACATAATTTTTTTCCTTTTCTTCATTTTTTTAATGTCAAAGCAAATGCTTCTTATCAATGTTGTCTTCAGGCCTTCCTGTGTATGATAGCATGCCTAGAAAATGTCTCTTTGTTGCTGCATGATTTTCCAGTAACACCTTTCTACTCCTGCTTTGTCTTTCCAGCAAAAGTTTCTTGATACTTCTGGAAATTATTTTGTTATGATAGTTTTGGGTAGTGCTTTTATTTTCTTACAATCAGAAAACATTACGCTCTTGTTTCAGAAATTCCATCCAACTGGCATGAGTGAGGCTGCAAAATTGAGTAATAACCTCCTTGAGCATAGTTCTGATGTTGATGGTGAGATTCCAGACAAAGTTTTGAAGTCGAGAATGCCTGCAAATTTTCTTCAACCAGTAAGAGCAACGTAGCCTCTACTAATGATTGAAAGTATAGTTTTTTTATTTTATTTGGTGGAACACACACACAAGAAGAAATTTAAGACAAGTAAGATGAACTTTTATTAGGAAGAATGAGAGAAAGTAGAATTGCAGGACCATAAAAAGGTCAGGAAGTGTTGCTATAGTGTTTGATAACTCTTAACCTGTCTTGGGAGTTGGGAAATTATAGCACCTGGGGAAATTGCTAATGTGTTGATTTTGTCAACTTTCAATTTTATATTTTTAAAATGTTTTTGGCTTCTCATCTTTATTGCTTATTTTGCTTATGTATATTTAATTTCTTGAATGCTTAAACTCAACATGGTCGCAATTGCAATTCTAATTAATTGTTTCTAATCTGAATATATTGTCTGTAAGGTGTAGGGAAGCTACTGTTCAAGTAACCCAATCAAATAGCCCGTATGTCATTTCCTAATTTACCACCCCTCTTATATCTCAGTTGCGGCTCCTACTCCTTATTGTGATCATATGTTGATTGATAACTTAATCCAGTTTAGGCATTGGTTCATTTTGTCCAAATACTTGTAGCTGGGACAACTTTCAGTAGAAACAATTTACTTGTAGCCTTCCTAAGATATTGCTATACTTTTAATGGCCGAATGCTAAAACAGCTATAATTTTGTCTTCCTGTTTTCCTGATAGTTTATTTTCATGTTTAATTTGTCTAGTACTTGCTGGGGCTTTCTTGATGTGGGACAGTAAGTGGCATAACATCTAATTGACGCATTAGCTTAATGAACTAGTTTTTTGCAAGTTTTCACATGGAGGGCCTTGAAAAAGAGATAACTGACTACTTTCATGGCATTGTTTTGTTATTTTATTCAACATATAACATGACTTTTTTTCATTCTCTATTTGTGGGTGGGTGTGTTTGAAATAGTCTTCTTCTGAACCTGTGAAAGAGAAGCAGTGTCCAGTAATAGGCACAGTTGAGCTACAGCAGGAATTGAGGCCAAAAAAGCTAGATCCATCCAGCCATACTTCAGATGACAATGTAGTTACCGTACCCACTGCTAAGGGAGGAATGAGGAGAAAACATCACCGTGCATGGACTCTTGTTGAGGTGATCAAATTGGTGGAAGGTGTTTCACGGTGTGGAGCAGGGAGGTGGTCTGAAATCAAACGGCTCTCCTTTGCATCATACTCATATCGTACCTCTGTTGATCTTAAGGTAAATCATTTTGAAGTCTGGTAATAAGCCATGTCATATGCACTTCTGATCTTGTTAAAGATGATAGAGTATGTGGCAAGGCTAGATTATGGTCTTTGTGAATGCACACATTGAAGACATTTTGCTTTGCAGGACAAGTGGAGGAATTTGCTCAAAGCTAGCTTTGCACTGACACCTGCACCTGCAGACGAGGGGGTAAGAGTTTCTGATACTAATTTTAATTTGATCTTGCAGAGGTTGTTCAAGTTAGGTTTCTTTAACCTCATGTCTTTTACCGATGCATGCATGGAACTATATTAGCATGCATGCTTGAGACTTGGGATGCCATTAAAGTCTTGTGAGTTGTGACTCTTGTCCCTTAACAAAGTTCCTATTATACAATTGTCATCTTTGTGTAATGCTCTTCAGTTTGCATTCTTTTGTGGTTTGCAAATTCATACAGTTCCTGTTTACTTATTGACTTTATTTGTCCTCAGGTTACTTTACAGCAGTGATAATTGTTACAGTTCTAAAATTAGAAATTTTAAAAGTTGTAAATTCTGTTTCCATTATTATACTGACTTCTATTTTATTTTGGTATATAGATAAATTCACGGAAGCACGGTACGGCTCCCATTCCTGAGAAAATTTTACTACGTGTAAGAGAGCTTGCTGAGATGAATTCTCAAGTGCCTCCAAATTATAGTTCAAGCAAGTTAGCAGCCGGTGCAGGGAGTGTGCATGGAGATAGATCAGGCTACTTGTAAATAAATACTAAATTCCTTATCAGGCAAAAAAAAAAAAAAAAAACCTAATTTCTGAACTTTGTTAGACCAATCCTTTCTTGGATGCATAGAGAGTAGAAGCAATCTTGTAGACAGTTGAGAGATTGATTAGAGATGTTTAATGCACTGAAACGTTGAATAGAATCATGTCAGTTTTTGGTTATTGCTGTTTTGATGGCTGTAAATTTTGGTCCAAGTAATATACCTTAATTTTAGTTAGAATCGTGCTCATTCAATGCTAGACTTAATGTTGTTTTCTGTTTTAATGCTTTTAATAGAATAGTTTAATGAATTTTGCAACTAGCTGAAGAATAATAGACAGGTGAAACATTGTACTAATGTTACCTTTTTAGGGTTGATTTAAAAAGCAATCAAATGGTAATACATTTGTGACAACGAAAAAAGGTTTATGCGAGTCTAAAAATATGGTAATACTAATGTCAAAGTGTTTTCCATTGTAAAGTTTATTTTCATACATGGAATCTTTATTTTGTCCAATTGGAAATGATTTTTGTGAAACATAGAAATGCAACTAAAATAATAATTTAATTAGAATACATTGATAGTGAAAAATTCATTGTTATCTAATTATAGATATCTTGTCATTAAGGATAAGATTGTTGACTATTGAAATAATTCTTTTAAAGCCATATTTATAATTATTTTAATTACTTGATAGTTTAACTGAGGCCATATAAAACTTAAAACTATAATTTCTTTCTAGAGAATACCATGTTAGAATACTGTATTTAAGAAGAGAAATGTTAACCATGATTTAGGAATTGATCAAACTCTCTAGCTAGCATTATACGCACACATTAGTCTGTATGACAATGTATATCATTTTGAGCTTGTTGCTTATCAATTTAAGCCTTGTGTTTGTTGGATTTGGTTTACTTTGAGCTTGTTAAAATGTTAGTTTACCCCAAGCCATTTGCGTGTTCTATTTTAGTTCACTAGGGTGAATTCTTTCTCCTTATGGAAAGAATTTTTATAAATAAGGTTATATTTTAAAAATATTTGAATCGGTTTAATCGATCATTTTTTAATTTAGCTTAAATTTCAAATAATTTGGTTTAACTTGTTTTGCTTCCCAAAACAAAAGAAAAAAGAATTATGTATTATTTTTGTTTGACAATGAATCATTTGTGTGATATTTGTCTTATTTCTTTTATAGTTGACAGTTATTATTTGCTTAGTTGTTAATTCACTAGAATTATAATTAAATGCTTTTTGTAATAAGATATAAATATAGGCGGTTCTATTTTTTCAATTTAATAAAGATATATTAGGTAGTGTTTTACCTAGTTTTTTTCCTTAAAATAAAAACTTTAGCCAAACAAATCCTTAGGTAGTTATGTAAGACTATGGTTTAAAAGCGAATTTTTTAGTTGAGTGAGATTTGATTTTTTGGTTGATGAGTTTTGAAAACAATTTAATCAGCTTAATTTATGAAAAAAATTGAATAAAAAAATAAGAACTTGATGACTTTAGATAGAAAAAAATTGACAGAGAAATTAAAATTTATTAATAAGAACAAGAGTACTTATATTTGTACATCTCAAAAATATACATCTAATGTTTATTTAGTATTTGTGATCATGTATATAAATATAGTTAATTTTATTTTGTAAATGATTAACTTCTATTAGACATTTCAATAGCTTTTTAATGTAATTAATTATTTGTAAAATAAAATTAATTATTATTAAATATTTCAATAATCATGTAATGTTATTAATCACATATTGATAATTGACATAATCATGTTTATTTATTTTTAACCAATTGTGAGATAAAATTAATCGTATTTATATATATAATTAACCATGTATAACAATTAATAATTTCATAACACTTTTAGCTATTCATGATACAAAACTAATTATATTTATACATAAAATTAATTACGTAGGATGAATATTAATCATAATAATAATGTTATACAATTATATTAATTTATTATTAACTATTTATAAAATAAAATTAATCACTTTTTTATATAATTAATTATAGGTCTTAGACGACACGGGATGTATATAACCCATTGAAACAATTATTTTTTTCCTAAAAATAAAATGACTTAATTAGCTTGAAAAAATTTGAGAGACAAAATTTAAAATCAAACTATAAAAAAATTGTAATTAAGTCTTTATTTTATTTATTATAGATCTTATTTAAAAGTTTAATAGACTGATATTCTAAAATAGCAATTGGTGAAGCAGTTCAATAATACGACACAGAATATAACTAAGTGTTTTATTTTATAGCTGATACATTTTAAAAATTGAACAAGACAATATGTTACCTTTGCTTACTAAACAATACCTTGAAATTACTCTAACATTTTTATAAGTTATACTTAGACAAGATATATGTTATGAATTATTATTTGTACTAGTTATCTTTGCATTTGATTGTTAATGTAAACTCAACGATACAAAGTATTAAATAATAACGAGTAAAATATATTTTTAGTTTTTAAAATATTTTAAAATTTAATTTTAATTTATATAAAGTTCTAATATATTTTTAGTCTCTATATTTATTAAAGTAATGTGATTTTAGTCTTTTGTTTAAGATTATATATATATATGCTAAAATGTAAAAACTAAAAATGTATTGATTTTTTTTATAGAAATTAAAACTGAATATCAAGATATTTTGTAAGATAAAAAATAAGTTTACTCATGATTAGACTATATTTCAATGATTAGATTATATTTCAAGGCCTTGTGATAGCTACTATGGTATTTATTAAAAAAGTTATGTGAATTGTGTATTTCAAAGACTTATGTGGTTTAGGCTAATTAACACATTATCCTTTTATCCACCTGCATTCTTACCCTTGTTTCATGCCAATCATGTACTTCAGCTTCAGGTACTGATACAAATAAATCATCACTCAAAATAAACCTAGTTAAGAAGTGCTAACTAAGAAAATTGACAAAACAAAGTAAACAAGCAACAACTATAAAAATCAAAATAAAAAAAAAAAATAAAAAGCATTATTCATATAAGCCAAACAAAAAAAATTGACAATGTATTGTATGAGAAAACAAAAGAATGACATTAACTCAATAATAACTTTCTCTTATGACCTTATACGATGACGACTGATGTGTTATTAACTTTTTCTTTTTTCATGAAAAACGTTGGAAATTTTATGAATCAATACGTTATTATTTAAAGTGTGAGGAATATACTTTAAAGAAAGTAAGGAATATATTTTAATGAATAAGGTAAAAGTTGTCATTTGTTAATTGAAAATTTGCACTTAAAATTTAAATAATTATTTAATTTATCATACAAGTGCATGCTAAGATTGAGTTGTTCAATTTATCTACACATTGTATTTCACCATATTAATTTTATCTTTTGGAGTTCTCCTGTTATTAACATTCTTTCTCTTTCATAGAGTTGTTTTCAGGGTAAGTTTAACCGAGAGTACTGGTTATCTTATTTTTCAAAATTGTTCGTCTAATATATGATTAATTATATATATAAATATTATTAATTTTATTTTATAAATAATTTATTATTATTTGATATTTTAATAATTTTATAATATTATTAATTATTATTAGATATAATTAATTACATATCAATAATTAATTTAATATTATTAATTTATTTTTAAACACTTATAAAATAAAATTAACTATATTTATATTTATAATTAATCATGTGTGATTATTGATAATTTTATAATATTATTAATTACTTAAAAAATAAAATTAATTATATTTAAATTGTAGTTAAAACATGTGATGATCAATATTTTCATGACATTATTAATGGTTTGTTAAACAAAATTAATTATTCTTAAATATTTTAATAACTTCATAATTTTTTTAATTATATATTTATAGTTATATATGATTATTTTCATTTATATTTAATCATTTATGAGATAAAATTAATTATATTTATATGTATAATTAACCACCACATACTTAAACGATATTAAGTGTAAAGTTTTATCATATGTATTTATCTTTGTTCTTTATTCACATGTAATTTTTTTTACTTGTTTCATTATTTTATATATA
>JAMLFT010003128.1:0-22970 GCA_026544285.1 Pachyrhizus erosus | reverse complement strand
AATCTAACATTATAAACTTAACATAAGTAGTTCAATATTTAAGTCTTTTAATTAAAAATTAAATTTTAATATTTAATTTATCATTTTATTTTAAAAATAATAAAAAATTAAATAAATTTTTTATTCTTATAAAAGTAGTAAATTTTAATTTTTATCCTTGTTTTTTTATCTTTTATTTATTTAAAATGTTCTCAACTGGTCCTTATCATTACATAAAAAAAAAAAAATAGTCCTTATGAATTATATTAGGAGATAAAATATTCACAATTTGTAACTTTAACTAGTTCATTTATATTATAGACTCTATCTTATTAAAGAAGATTATTTAGTCAAAACTAATTGATTAGTCACAAGGGCGTAAGATAGAAGTATTATAGTGATGAGTGTGGTAATAATAATAAAAGATAAATACTAAAGAAAGATGCCGCATATATGATGATTTGACAATTTTCCTTTAGGTCTAAAATGACAACATTAGGCTAAGGCATTGGTGGGATCGAGTTTGATAATTGGGGTGGAGAAATCTTAGCATAGTCATGTAAATTTCAAAAGGATGACCTCATATGCATTGACGTGCTTAGTTACATAGGGTATTGACGTGGACCTCTTAATCTTCATTAATAATAAAAATACCAATTAATAATTAATACTTTAGATTAAATAGTGTTTAATATGAAACAATAAATAGGATTCAAAATTGAAATTTATTAATTTTGTAGAAACAAAACATATATATATATATATATACATATATATATATCACTTTTCATTATTTATATGTTAAGATTATGTTATCATTTAGATAAAAATTAATTTTACACATATTAAATTAATGAAGTACAAAAGTTAAGTAAAAAATTTATTTAATAAAAAAATAAATTTTTTATTAAAAATAGACAGTATAAATTATTTAATCATAAATTATTGATAATATAATTTTAAGATAATTATTATAAAAATTAATAAATTTATTTCGTATAATAATTTGTAATTAAATGATAATATTATATTATTAATATATAATTTTAAAAAAAATCAAAGTTTAAGAATATTATTCTTACGAAAAACATATTTAATTTTAGATTTTATTTGACAGTATTTTAAAAGCAGCACCCATGTGAACCCCACTTTAAAGGTTACATCATCTGTGTATTTATTTATTTTTTATTATACTTTCTTGGCTTGAAATCATTGTTGGTGGTACTTTGGTACAACATTTTCTAGCTGTCACGTTTCCACTAATTTAAAGTTTTACGGCTGTGTTTGTTGAGATGTTTTGTTGTGAATTATGGACAACAATAGTTTAATTTACTTTGGCAGACGTGAGTTCCACTTCAAAACATTATCATGTTGTTGCAGTATGAATGCAGCTTTGTTTTGATTTTCATACTCTACATTATGGTAGTTGTTAGTACAGTAAAGAAAAACAGAAAATTATAACAAAAAAGGAGAATTTTGAGGATTTTTTTTTTCCTTTTCCATTGTTGATTGTATACTACAGATTTTCATTTTCTTGTAATTTTTTTTTACTTAATTGCATTCAAATACTTTTAAATTTTTATGTAGTTGGTTCCATTTTTATCTTACTTTTTATTTAATTAACTTGTTTGTATTTTTAAAATTAAATAATTTTGATCCTTTTATTTATATTTTCTATTTTAAATTTTAAATTCTTATTTACTATGCAAAATTTTACAAATAAATTATTAAAGTATTTAGACCCATTTCGATCCTAAATTAGTAAACCAAAACATTAAATTTCTCCCAAAATAAAAAAATTCTAATTTTTCACTCTTCAAATTGTATATAATATTTTATATGTTTTTTTTCATCTTTTTTCTTATGTTTTAACTTAAATTTAAAAAACTCATTTGAAAATAATAATTTAATAATTTTAAATAAAAAAACCTACCTAATAATATGAATAAAGTATTTTAATTACCTTGAGAAAAAAAACTTAAGAAACTAAATGCCCATGGAAACTGAAAGGAAATTATTTCTTTACTTACCCTACATTTGGAATAAAAGAAAGAAAATAAAAAAAATAAAAATTAAATAGAAAGAGAAATGAGAAGAGTTTTAAAAAAAAAATTCTCTAAAAATCAAACATAAGAAAATATATTATTATTTATATATTCTTTTCTCCCTAATTTTCTTACTTCCATCCATGCTCTCATGGAGAGTAAAAAAGGGAAACTTTACATTGTATAATGCAGCTTTTGATACAGTGGATTCTGGCAATTAGTACAGTAGAAAAGAAAATTAAGAAAAAAATAAATTTAGGGATTTTTTATATTATATATTTTTATTTTCTTGTAAATTCTTGACTTAATTATATTCTTTTTTATGAGTAACGAGGACATTAATGTAAAAATTTACTTATACAAGTTATTCAAATCTTCCTATTATATCAATTCTAGTGAGTTGACTTAATTATATTCTAATACTTATAAATTTTGATTTAACTAATTATATATTTATCTTCATTTTTATTTAATTATTTTTTCTTTTTAAAATAAATTAATTTTGATCCTTTTATTACTATGGACGATTTTCAACTTCTTATTTTTAGTCAAATTTTATAAATTATTTGAATACCCCCTATGTTTGGAAACTAAAAGACATTCTTACTGTACTCTGCTTAAGGTCATGGTCATGGAGATCCAAGGCGGTCCCATTACCATCAGAACAGTTTTGTTAAAGATGAAATTATAGAAACAGATTTTCAGTAGGAACAAAGTTCATGGATTGTGTTACTATAAATATCCTGGCAACTAACTTACATTTTTTTTTTATTATTTAACACCACATTTTTTTTATGGAAAAAAATGTTGTCCTAATTGGATAGAAATATTATTGTTTTGATACAGGATAATTTATAAACCTACTAATTGAACATAAAATTTAGATTAACACTAGAGTAAATATCTCAAATGCAGTAATTCTAATAAAATAATATATTTTAGATCTAAACAGTTAGAAGTAATAAAATTCTTCTTTTAAATTTTTTAAATAAGTTTACGTTAAATGAAAACAATTTTATATTAGTTGATTTATGTACTAGATAGAAATTAAAAATGATTTAAAATATGCTTTTAAAATATAGTAATAATTATATAAATTAATCAATTTTAATTGGTAGTAATTTGTGATTAAAAGTTTTTAATTAAATTCTTAATTTCTTATGTACTATTCACATAAAAATTCTACGGTGGGTTAAGGCAATATAAACACTGATTATATTTTTCTTCAATATTTTATATATTCATTTTCCATGCGCGTACTAATTGGAAGGTGGAGTCTAGCATTAATGCCAATGACTGAACTCTCAAAGAATTAGGAAGCCTTATATTTCCACCTAACACCTTTGTTTCTCTCAAAAGATTCAATCTTGCCATAGTTCCTGTGTGTGTTTTCTTCTGGGCAAGCCACCATCGATGGAACAAGAAGGACATCAATGGATAGTGCATAATCATGAAGAAGAAGAAGAAGAAATTATGGAAGATGGTGCTTTGAAAAGAAGGCAATCTGTGTCACATAGCAAGGGAAATTTTATTATGGATGAAGTAACATTTACATCCTCCTCCTCTTCCTCTTCTTCTTCTTCTTCTTCTTCTTCTTCTTCTTCTTCTTCTCCTAGTAGCAATGACAGTGAGCATAGTAATGGAGTTTGTTCAGTGGTCATAGCCGCGGATGGATCTCCTGTTCAGAAAGAGGAAGAAGTTGAAGAGGTAAGAGAGATTGGTGAAAATTGCAACCATGATAACGGTGATATCGTAGATTATGCAGCTGTTGGGCTTGCACAAGTGGCAGAATTTGCAGGAGCAGAAACAAATGGAGAGGCCATAAGTGGTGTTGTTGTGTCACAGAATAAGAACAGTGTTTATTTTGATAAGCAACAAGGTTCCTCTCTCTCTCTCTAAAGTTTTTTTCTTTTCTTTTCTGTACTATAGCATCCTTTTGGAAGAAAGGATAAGTTTCTTAGTTGATAGAATGTTGTCCTCTTTTGGTTTGTTAAATTGTTTAATACATTTTTCAGGAATTCACTGTTGTGTGTTTGTTGTTGCATCACTTTCATTTCTAATGCTTTTCTTCAAATTAAGTTATCAAGTTGTGGTGTGAATTCTAATGTGTGTTTTGGTCCTAGTTTAGTTGCTCTGAAGTTCTGGCTCTTTCTGAGGTTTAGGTTAACATTAGTCTGTGTCTGGTAGTTGAAGACATTACTCATTCATGTTGGTATTGCGGACCTCAAGTTGTCTTCCCTAGCTTGTCTCATGAGTACCACTAACATGTGAAGAAAGATAATCTCCAATATAAAGAAGTTAACCGGAACTAACCCAAAAAATAAGACACGAATTTTTTTTGACTGAAATGTTTTTCTTTTATCAAATTTCTAGGAATTAGTGTTTTATTTTCTGATGTTTAGTAAAAATGTTGTCACTTTTTTATGCTTGAAGGAATGTGGAAATGTCACCACTGCACATGGACCAAGCGATTTGACAGTCCTTGGACTATGCCAAATTGGAATGTCAAAACTATGATTCAACATGGACCATGTTTTGTTTGTGAAACTAAAGGTCAGTAGATGCCAAGATTCTAGAAAACACGTTGGCAGTTCTGATCTGACCAGCATAGTTGAATAGTCTTTCAATGGGATGGATTCTCCATATGGATTTGTGATATAATGTTAGCTCTGTATAGCATAGAGGAATCTGTAATAACCATGTCTTTGAAACTCATTTTGACCATTTATAATTATGTGATCCTAATTTTTCTTTTCTGTTAGCTATTTGGTATTGAAATGGTTATATGTGCCATGCTTGCAGATGATGAAGTTAATGGACTTAATGGAGTTCAAAATGGTGATGCTTCTTATTCTGTCCATCCAACAAATCTGGGGGAGAGAGAAATTGATGTACAAGTAGATCAGCTAGTTTTTCAAAGTAGTCTATGCAGTGATATCACCAATCAATGTATGAAAACTGTGGAAGACATGCTCCCTTCCAGTTCAGAAATATCCCATTTACATAATTCATCTGACATACAAGTTACAACTGTCACAAATTTTCATGAAGAAACTAGTACAAAGGAAGCTTCTAACATGATAAAAGAGATTGATCAGCAACTGGAAGAATTTGATGTTGAGGCAGTATTGGCAAAACAGGAGACGCATGACTTGTTCTGTCCTAACTGCCATTCTTGCATTACTAAACGGGTTATCCTTAAAAAAAGAAAAAGGAATACTCAAAAATCAGACTGCAAACCCAAGCGTATTCATAATTTAGACAACAAAGCCAAGTGCGATGAGTTGCAGACTATAGGTAGCTCAGAGCTGGGAGATATTTCTGCACAACCCAAAGCCAACCAAGGTGATCATGCAAATGTAACACCTGAATCTGATATTGTTAGTCCAGAGCCACGTGCTGATAACAATCAACCTCATGGAGAGCCAGAAGTATTCAGATGTTTATCATGCTTCAGCTTCTTTATTCCTAGTGGTAAGTGGGTTACCTTTTCTGTGATCAAAACATAGTGGGCAAGCCCTGGCATACTGGTAAAGTTGCGCCGTGCTGACTGATTGGTCATGGGTTCAAATCCAAAAACAGTTTCTTTGCACATGCAAGGATAAGGCTGTATACAATGACTCTCTTATACCTTCACATAGTGAGGAGGCTTCTAGCATTGGAGTATTTTAATTTTTATTCATTTTTTATTAGCCGGAAGGCAATAATAACAGGAGGGAGTCGGAACTTCTTTACTTTAGGTTTAGTGACTTAAAGCTGTAATTTCAAGGAACCTTTACTGTTAAACTATAAGTTTAAAAATGTGCCATTTAAAGAGATCTGATTATGAATTAAACGTTCAAATGTTTTCTGATATGCTTGGAGGTCATTGTCAAGTACCAACTTAACCTAAAGTTTAAGCTGTTTGGTGAAGGCTAACAAATGTTTTTATATCTCTAAAATTATGATTCTAACATTTGTGCATAAAGTAGAGCAAACTAAAAGTTTTCTTATGATATATCTCAATTGATCTGTGATGATTATATACCTTTCTGTTTGTCACCTATGTGAACTTAATAGTCTCGTCAATTTCAACAGGAAAATGTTTTGATCTGTTCCGTAATTTTGGTGGTGCCAGCAAGAATGAAGGTGCACAAAATCCTTCAACTATAGCTGCAAGCAATTTGCAGAACCCTTCAATTCCACAAGGCTCCAATGCAAATTGGCTCAAATCTCTATTTACTTTGAATATAGGGAAAAAAGCTAGTAAGCAAGTTTTTTTTTTTTTAAATAATTATTATTATGTGTACTTCTAAGAGAAGTCACTTCCACAATTATGCTTATCTTTATATATTTATCTTATATTTTCCTTTCCAACATTTTCTTGAATAGTTGAATCGTGTGAAAACTAAACTGAGAAATATGGGAAATCATGCATTTATCTTGCTATGAATTTCGCTCAAGATTGAAACTTTTTATTATGAAATCTTTCTGTCTCCAATTTGATATGATTATGTAGGTGATGCATCCCCTGAACATTCTAGAACTGGTTCTGCTGAGCTGCACAACTCAGCATCAATTACATCAAACGAGCTAAGCTCCCCTGGAATTGATCATCCAAAAGGTCAACTTGCTGATACATCTGTAATTAAGAACGTAAAACCTACAACAGATATTGATGATGGACAAGCAGGGATGAATTCTCTGATTTCACCAACAGTAAGTCAATAAAGATTGAACCTTGTATAGAGAATGGTATCAAATTCCTTACAGCATCAAGAGATGAGCCATTGGCTGACCAAATATGTCTTGACCCATTGTTTCAGAATGATTTGTCATTTATACAGTCTGATACGAAAACTGCTGGTGATTTGATGAATGGAGTGCAGAGAGTTGTGCAGGATTCCATAGATTTTTCGGCAGAGAAAGAATTACCAGCTGGAGACCTGATAATCAGTGAGGGAGATAAAAAGGGTGCTTCAGTGGACATAATAAGGACAGGTATGCTTGAGAATTAAAGATAATAATTCCTTGAGCTTTTTGTTTTAATATCATGTCCTTTCAAAACAGAATCTAGCAAAATTATAGACTTAATCAATTGCGCATTATGAATATGCATGTCTATCTGCATAATTTTCTCTGTTTCTTATTGAATTATGCATGTCTACCCATAAACTTGTACAATAGATGCTTGGCCAGCTGTCCAAGATAAATGAAAATATGAAACATCTGTGCACCTATTAATTACTCATTACACATAATGTACATTTTCATATTTTCCTATGTTATGTATTCCATCAATTCATTTCTTGCTCACTTTTTCTAAATCATCTGAATGAGATAATGTTGAAGTTATGTCTTCAGTGAGCATTTCTGATCAGAAGGTTTCCAATTATGAGAGTGTTCCATTAGCACCTTCTACAACTAAAACAATTGCTAAAGCTGGAGAAACTGCAAAAGTTGCCATTCTGAAACCTTGTGAAGGGAAACCTGAATTTCTTGCTTCTACAACTATAGGATCTCAAGTCCTTAAGGAGTCACCGAAAGATGTAGATAAGACACCAGAAATTGTTCGGAATAGTTATTTGTCTTTGGGACAAGAAGCACAATCACCAGTTCAATCATCCAGCAGTGCAGTAATTGCAAATGATGTAGCTAGTAATAATAAACAAAATTCTGAAATAGATGTTCTCTTTCCATCAAAACCAGATTTTACATTGACTGACAAGGAAATAAATCCTCCTATCGGAAAAGAAAATGAAGGTATGTGCATGAAATAAATATCATCAGTTAAACACCAGTATACAGCATTATTGTTTACCTGCGTCACTTGCTGAGTTTGTTCCCTGAAGAAATCTTGCAGATTTGCTTTTGTGTAATAACCAGTTATTGTTATGGTGCAGGTGGTGACTTGATAGTTGATGTAGAGGAAGGACCATTTGTACCCTCAACATCTCATACTGCAGATAATATTCCAGCTGAAGGTCCTATTATAACCAAACCACAAACTCTAGTACAAATTGGTGATCAATCAAGAGATGAAGTTGGTGAACCCCAAGGATGGGAAATACTTAAAAGCATTGTGTATGGTGGTTTAGTTGAGTTAATCACAAGTCTAGGAATTGTGTCATCTGCAGCTAGTTCGGGTGCTACCTCATGTAAGTTTCACTCTCTTCCTTTAGTGGGTTGGGTGATGCCCTTTTCAAGAGTGAAGATCAATTAATTAGGTGTGAAAATAGGTCGAGCTAGTCTTTACAATAAATAAGACCGACCTATTTCTTAAACCTAAGACCTTAATTTACCTGGCATTAGCCTTTTTCAAGGATTGACCTGGCTTTTTAAAAGTCTAGCCAGGCTAAAATGCCTATTTAGTAGTGCGACCTTTTAAGTAAGCCAGCAAACCTACATTTAACTTGGCTAAGAAATATATAGTTTCAAAATATAATAATAAAAATAATATTGTCATTATTATTTTATTTATATTTACTTAAATAGGTTAGCCTATTAAAATTAAAAGGTTTTTTGGATACCCTAAAGCCTATCCTTTTAACTAAATGGGCTTTTAAAAAAATTTGACCTAACTTGGTAAATGGGCCTAGGCTAGGCAATGAACTGCCCTTGACCACCTGACATAATTGAAGTATAAAATTGTTACATGCATTTCACTAAATTTGAATTTTCTTTTCCTCACAACAGATGGTGCTTAGGAGGTCTTGATTTGAAATATAAAATGTCAAGTACCTCGTGATAGTTGAAAAGACATTCATGTCTAATTCTTATGTTTAAACAAATTGCATGGTTACAACTTCCATCTTGCTTATGGTACTTGAAGCACATTTTATAACTTTAAGCATACATGAAATTTTTTCAGTTGATTGGTGCAGCTTTGATATTTGTTTTAACCAATTTGATTTAACATGAAACTTAATTTCTAGAGTGGTGTAATTTGATGTGAAAAAAATTTATTTTTTAAAAAGAAAATTTGCTAAGTTGTGAATGCCAAATACAACTTATACACATGCTTACTTTTTTAACATTACTTATATGTAATTGAATGCATGATGCACGACTCAATGACTACTACAAGAAGAAGACACAGGTGTGTACCATGACTTGTACTAAAGTTGTGAATTGTGGTCATGATTCATTCAATAATAATTCATGGAATGGATGAGTCATGACTTCCATTTCACAAATATTTTGTGGCTATAGGTCATGGCTTTAGTCAAAGCGTTGCTTCTCAACTATGACCTCTATCATATTTCACACGCATAACTTCATACAAGTAATATTAAAAAATTAATTCATGCTTGGTGTCCACAACTTTGCTAAAAAATATCTAAAGATAAATGGGTAAAGGATGAGACCATCATCTTTATACAAATTAGACCATTTTGTAAATTAATGAATAACAAACAAGTTGCAGCACACTAGTAAAAATATTCCTTGCATGACGACCACATTAGTGATCATATCTTCCCCTGAAACACGTCCTTTGTTAAATAGTCAAATAAAAAATATACTAAGTGTATTTGTCAGACTTCAAAATTTCTGCTTTGTACAGAACCATTTTTATGCTTATTAATCAAATCTCTGTTTCCTTAGCTTTCTTGGTTTTTGAAGTAGTTTTACTTTAATTTAGAACAAAGGTTTGCTGAATTGATAGGGTCAGTATCTATACTTTTGAGTATTATTTCATGTCTTAAAAGATGAAAAATTGGTTGATAATGGATTAATTATCTGGTCTTGTGTTTATTGTAGTGAACATTATAGCGTTGGGATTTGCAAATATCATTGGTGGACTTTTCATCCTTGGTGATAATGTGAGTGGGCTTCCATGTGCTCCTCAATCTCATAATTATAAATTGTATCATGGTGTCTCTGTCATTCTCTTATCACATATTTTTATGCATGAAAAAAAGATAGTTGAAATGTCATGTTGAGATAATCTTGTTGAGAATGGAAGTAGGAATGTCTAATATAATGTTCTAGGTTGAAATTAAATCATATCTGCTCTCCTAACACGTGTCTTTAAACATCTTGCTGTATGTGTTTTCTCTTTTGATCATGATATACCGTTTTATGCTTAGATTTGTTATTGGTAAGGATGACTAATTTTTAATGTTCTAGTTATACATCACGTGTAGTAAATTTTAGAACATAATGCATGAATGTATGATCTGATAGCTGAGATCACGTGTTTTGAATATGATTATCATGTTCAATGTTCAGTAACAACAGAAGTAGATGAATGTTATCTCTATTAACCTTGACTAGTCTATGCAGTTCCAAAACATGGTGGCATGTCCTTGATGCTATGCAGTTCCATTTCCAATTGTGTTTCTCTCTGTTTAAAACTTGGTCTAGCATGCCCCCTTAAGACAACTCAGTTGATGGAACTATTTGACATGCAACGTGTGTGTTCAAATCCTGAAATGCACTATGGACTCATTTGAGTCAAGCTTAGTCAGGGCTCATTATTTTTTTCCTTTTCCCCAGCTTATTGACTTGAAAAATGGTCACTCTGGAGGTGATCAAACACAAATGAATGCACAAGATCGGTATCAAGAAGTACTTGGACACAGAGCGAACTTCTTGCTTCATGCTGTTGTAGCTGTCTTATCATTCCTGATTTTTGGTGCTGTCCCCCTTGTTATCTATGGCCTGATGATCAATAAGAATTACTATTCTGAAGTTAAGCTTGCTACAGTAGCAGCTACTTCTATTGTGTGCATCATTCTACTAGCTATTGGGAAAGTTTACACCAGCAAACCACCCAAATCCTATATTAAAACTGTGTCATACTATGTTACATTGGCAATTTCAGCCTCGGGAATCTCATACATAGCAGGCAACATAATCAAGGACCTCCTAGAGAAACTTAACCAGCCAGAATCAGGTTTTGCTATTACCATGCCTATATCAGGCACAAGTATGGAATCAGCATGGATGTCTTATTGAAGCAGTAGGAAGTAGGAATTTTGGAAGGAGTTTGAGCTGCTTCTTATGCTGAGCTTCAGAGTTAGTCCCTAGAGGAACTTAGTTAGAATAAATACATTTGTAGCAAGACATGTAGATTCAAGTAAGTTTTTATTTTATGTTTTCTTTTTCCTTGCAAGAAACTCTTGGAATTTTGTTACTCAATGGAAATTAGGAAAAGTTCAATAAAATATTTGTATTCCATCTTTGTTAGAAGTAGTGATTTTGTGAACAGTTTTGCTGTGCATCTTGTCTAATGACATTAGATCTGTGACAATGAAGACTAAATCGATACTGTATGGGAAAGGTGTGACATAAAGTTTCTAGATTAAAAATAAATGAAAATTTTTTAATGCAATTAGAGATACTCATTCTTAAACATAAGTATTTAAGAGGTTAATTGATGCGTCTATGCTGCTTTTGTAAGTATCAAGATCGTATGGCAAAGGTTCAATAAAAAAATAAATAAATGAAGGAGTAAACTCCCACATTAATCCTTAAAATTATGTGTTATTTTATTCTTTGACATTTTTAAATTCTTGTTAGTCCCAAAATGTGTAAAAAAAATCATTTAATTTAGTCATTAATGTCTGGAAAATGAAGTAGAAAAGTTTAATGTGAATGACATTTTGTGGATTTGCTGTTTAAACTTTAACGTGCCGGACTACCGGTGATGTTAACTTCAGTTGCAACGTTTATTTATGCTTATTTTCGCAACAAAATTATATCCTGTCTTTTGGATTGAAGTAGCATTTCAATATACTTGACACATTTCAATATATTTTCTTTATACGAATAGAATCATGCAAGGGAAGTGAACGACAAAAGGAAAATATTGTTATAGTGACTTTTCAAAATCACTGAAGGTTGGTACAAGAGCTTTTATAACTTGGATAAGTTTATTTTTCAAATGTATAAATAAGGGTATATGTATCTTTGCATTTTAATAGGTTAAGATCTTCATATATTTTTTAAATTAAACTGAAGGTAAATACGCCCTATCTTGTTCACTTCAAAGATAAACTCACTTTATTAACTTTTTTTTTCCTATAATTATATGGTATAATTAACGTGGATTGACGATTAAGTTAATGATAAATAAATATAAAAATTACTATTAGAATTAACAACTATTTCTTGCATTATATCAATTATTCAAAATTTAAGAAGAAAAGAATAACTAACCTTAAGGAAAAAAAGAAAAAGAAAATTAGAGTATAGATAGTTAAGATTGTAGGGGGCGGGGGCAAGGGTAAGAACTTTTAACATAAAAATTTTAAATTAATTAAAGCTAATATTTAAGAATTTGAAATCTTAAAATGAAAGGAAAATTTAATATAAAAGATATTTTAATATAAAATATTTTTAATAAAATATATAAAAATAAGTATTAAATAATGGTGAAGTGACGTAATACAAGGAAAGACTATATAATAAAGGATGTACTCTAGGAATAAGGACAACAATTATAATGTAAAAGTTAATTAACGATTTTAGCTAGCATATACCTCAACCGTCAAACGTCAAGTTCATTGAATCAAAGCATTTCACTGTCCCACTGCTTGTTCAATGTCCCACATGAAGCGAGAGAAATCTTATTGCAGGAAGGGAAGTGATTCAAATTAGTCTGGATTAATCGCATGATTAGTTTATTTAGATAAAAAATAAATTCCAAAATCAAATTAACTATAATTGACTCAGTTTAGATTTAAAATATATAAAATATTAATTAAATTAATTTAAATCAATTAAATTGATTTAATTAAAATTATCACATTCATTTAAGTCAATCCAATATAATGAATACTCGTATTTCCTAATAAATTTCAATCAATGTCAGTGTCAAATAAATATTAAAAACAATTTATCAAGATTCTGCATGTGCAACAAATGCATGTTTGATATTAATTATTTTTTAAAAATCCATTTTTTTTAATTTTTAAATATAAAAATAAATCTAAGTACACACTACATACAATGTTACCGACATAATTGCATTTTGGATTATGCATTACACAAATAAACCTAAATCTTGAATTAAAATAAAATAATACTCTTTAATTGCTAAAAATAAACTATTTCCCACTTGCTGAAAGCAAATTCATTTTAGGACAATGTCCTTTTCTATTTGGATTGGTAACTGATTGGGATAAAAGCGATAGAAAAAGTCAAGCTACAAAAGAACATAATTGAGTTGATTGAAGTACCGTGAGAAATCACTATGTAACAGCTACAACACTACTGAATACTGATTGCTTTTCCCTTTACCCCACTGATTTGGCGCTACGGCTCTAGCAATCCACGTGACAAGAAACAGGTCACTCCACTATAGGCCCCAGCAAGGCAAAGTATCAAAGAAAGAATGAACAGAGAAAAGTGAACATTATTCACATATTTCACTACACGGAGTCGACTCCATTAATGTAATATAGATTACAGCTTAAACTTGCCTAAGACAAATAGATGACAACCAAAAAACAAAACGGAATGATACAATAACACTTAATGGTTACAGCTCTCCCAAAGGTTCTTACATCAGGTGTGGACCATCACCGCAACCATGGATAAATGCTAATGAGAAACCATAAGACAACAATAAATTCAAGAGGACATCAGTTAGACCAGACATGAACCAGACCGTGCCTATTGCCTGTATAGATCTCGTTGCGCTCCTCATCATAGAAGAGAGCAGTAATGTCTTCCAAGGCTTCTGCAACTGTGCTCCTAATTCTGGAGGAACGCTTTTGTTTCCCTGAATTACAACCACTACTTGAACAATTGTCATCGCTGCAACTGCATTCCTTCACCATGGGAAAGCCATTACTTGCTCTTATCTTTGCAAGACACTTGCCAGTTAAAATGTTGCTGACATTAATAGATCCTGCTGCGTAAAGAAGCATAACTTGTTATTAACCTCAAAGATGGTGGTGCTTACTTACATATACAAATTGATCACTAAAACATAGGAAAATTAATGATATGCCACCCTGTTTTACATTTTAGTTTATTAGATCAACGTGTAAAAGACGTCTAAATCAACTTTCAGTTAAATGACTAAACCACACTTTTCAAAATATTCATCCCACTGTACCTCCAGCGACACAAGGAAAAAAGTGAATAAAGAGTAGGAAACAAAAAATTAATTAAAAAAAAAATGTGTAGGCAACTGGGTAGGGATAAAAAAGAAGAAAAATACCATTTCCTTCGGACAATGAATCATCAGAATCAGCCTTGCAGTATGATATGATGAGATCCTGGTCACTGGTTATATATATGTTGTTTGTATTGCAGTCAGGATGCCACAAGAGGTGGTCCTCAAAAGAAGTTACAAGTTCTCCACGGAAGTTCCACACAGCCACAGTTCGGTTTCGAAATGTCAGGAACAATTGGTTCTCATAGAGAAATATAAATGCAGACGGCGTCATAAATTCACTTCTGCTAACTTCTGTTAGCTCAGAAGTCCGTACCTAAAGTTAATTAAAAAGTCCAATATCAGGATGTAAATGTATACAATTCATCTCATGTATAAAGCAGAAAATTACTTACATCAAGAATTTGGAGATTCTCATTTTCCTGTTTAACAAGAAGCTTTTCATTGAATTGTTCAATGAAATCCACCTTCTTATTCCGATGAAGGAGATGATTGAATGATTTCAAAACAGTACCATCTTCTATTGAGAGGATTTTAAGTGGGACATGGCTATTTGATTTAGCAAAAATCAACAACATGATCCCTGGACTGATAAAAGAAAATCATGAAACAAAGAATTAAATAGTGTAAATCATATAGGGCCACATAGATATGAAAAAGGAATAAAATTTAATACTATCAAGAACTAAAAGATAATGCAATATAATTTTAAAAATAAATTGTGAATTACCATAGACCATATATCCACAGTAGAGTGTTGTACATGTCAAAGGAAAATCAACAAGGAAAAATACCTGATCTTAATCTCTTGTACATTTTTATCTGAAATAGAGTACAACATTGTATAGTTTTTCAGGTCGAACACCTTGTATATGCTGTATAGGAAGAGAATGTAAAAAGATGTGAATCACAATCAAGAAGCTTTGAAATATTATATAATTATATCACCATACAAATGCATCAGAACAACAAAATATTTACCTATCCTGTGCAGAGTATGTGAGTACCTTCCCATTTACATCATCAAACTCTACAAAACCTGGCCACTTCAATGACTCCGATTCAAAAAGAGCAAACCCAGCATCTGGTTTAACCCTCCTTATATACCTGGAAAGTGGAAAACAGATATTTTAGCATAGAACACAACAGCACAAAATTGGACAGGCAACTGATGCTATCTGCAGTTTCTCTTTAACTCACTCCAGATAAATTTTATTTTTACCAAGGCTTTCTTTTATTGAGCATGGAAAACTAGGGTAGGAGCTCCAAAGCAATAGAGTTATACTTACTCAATCCTTGTGCTTCTGCATTTCAAAGAACTGTAGCCGTCTGATGCATAGACAGAAACCGTGATAAGTGAGTCATTATTTTTATTGTAAAACAAACTCCTTATGACTTCATCAGGACTGACATTCAAGAAGCATATCCTTTCATTGTTCTCTGAGTGCAGCAAACAATGGAAACATTTAGCATATGTCATGTAACAGCATATTCAGATATAATATTATAAAAAATATAAATACCAGTAACCAGTTACAAGAACTACCTCGACTAAATGCTGCACAAACACCAGATTGTGCAAGTGCAAAAACAATGTCACGTGCTGCTACAATCTCAATTATCTTTGACCTCTTTCTCAGAAATGGCAATACAACAGACAAAGGACCTTTTGGATCATGTGTGTCATATTCTTCCTATAAATAGATCCATAAGACACAATCACAAGAAGTGGGACAAATGGGCATAGTAAAGCGAAGTACACATCTTACTAGAGAAAACAGGAGGCACATAGTTTCCTCAGCATCCAATGATTTAAAATGGAGCAGTTTCAAACATTGCATTACATACATGTATGGGGAATTTCCGCAAACAAAATAACACAATGAGTTTGCATTAACATTGGAAATCAAATTTTCTACAAAATATTCCTATGGCTTCCTCAGCAATCATTTTTAAAAAAGTGGTTTTCCACTAAATATCTACTATATAATCCTTCAGCAAATTTTCTACTACGTATTCCTCTTGCTCCCTCAGCACATAGTTTTCTCAGCATCCATCAATTTAAAATTGAGTGGTTTCAGTTGTTGCATTACACAAATGTAAAGAAACATTCCACAAACAAAATAACAGGCGCTGAGTTAGCATTAACATACAAAATCAAAATTTCTACTACACATCCCTCTTGCTCCCTCAGCAATGACCATTCTTAACCTCAGCAATGACAAAATTGCACATACCTAAGTAATCACACATCCACATTAACCTAATTATCTATTCCAAGTCTCTGTTATTTTACACTACATATAAAAAAAAAAGCATATACCAGGTTCAGATTAGTCCTTAACATCTGTTAAATACCATAGACAGTTAAACTACATACAATAACATCCAAGGTTTCATATTCCGATGGCATTCTTTTATGTTGTGAGAAATCGCAGATAATTACCGCTAGTGCGGCCACAATTGCAGTCACGTTACAATCATAGACACTCCAAAATCCTTGACGTGGCAGACAGAATTGCAGTCATGGACCGTTTTTAAAACCTTGATGACATCACTGATAAAACCTTAAATAGTGGGGAAAACTTTATTCGAAAGAGTATTAATCATTTAAGGAACAACTTGAGACTAGAGATAACAGTTTCTGCTAATATAAACCCAATAGCAAATATTCATCATAAGCACAACTCTTCACATTAAACCCTAGAATTGTTCCGCATCCAAAATTTCACAAAAGCCAGAAGAAAAGGCTTCAGTCCGTAACTAATTCATTACCTCTGAAAAAATTCATTACTCTTCCTACGCATGTAAACTCATTTTATGACTCTTTATAAGCGAAATTGAAACGAACCTGCAAGCGAATGTTGCGAAACCTCTCTTGCGCATCCGTCATGGAGAAAGCGCGGTCGCGGTTGGAGCTGATTTCGCGCCGCTGAAGCTTCTTGACGCTGTTGACAAAGCCATCGATCGGTCGCGGCCTCTTCTTCGCCACCACGCGCCGGCCGCAGCACGGCCGCGGACTCACTGTGATCCGCCTCCCTCCGCCTTCCATGTGAGCGAGCGAAGGAGGCCTCCGCCGCCGCTCCTGCCGCCGAGCGCGGGAAAACCAAAATCTGGTGAGAATTTACCGAGAGCGGAGATTTAGGGCTCGGAGAGCGCTGGTCGTAAGTGCTTACTCTTCGAGTTCGTATTTCGATCTCGTTTTCAAATTTTGGAAGGGAAACGAAAAATAAAAGAGAAAAAGAAAAATGGAGAAAATAATAATAATAATAATAATAATAATATATAACGCAAAAGAGACAGCGCGTGTGGCGAAGAGAGAATTTGAAAAAAGTGTATGTCCGGAAGGGGTTATTATAGGGACTCTGTGTTGTTACTGTCGTAGCCAACTTGGTAACGATAATGACTTAGGCCTAAACTCGTTCCCAGGCCTGGGCCCACTGGCCCAATATTTTCACTTCCTCTCAGCCCAACTTATCATAAATTCGTATTTGTTTTTTTTGGAACAAAAAACTTGTTTATATATTTTTATTAATGATATAAAAATGTTACCCTAGCTTTAATCTATATTAAATTTTAGTAATTACAATATCAAATGAAAAATAAAATAATAAATAATAAAGAAATTAAAAACTAAGTTGTTATTTTATTATTTACCCTGCACTATAAATTTAAGCTTTCATTTCTAAATTAGAGCATTTTTAAAAGTTATTTTAGTCTTTGTTAATTCATGTTGCTTCTCTTGCATTAGGTTCTTCATGTTATTCTTTTACTTTTATTTTTTGTTCCTCTTAAATATCATTACTAAAATTTAGTTATTTTAAATTTTAAATTCTAATTCAAATTAAAGATGTTTTCTTTAAAATAAAATAAATTAAAAATATGATGTGTTTTAATTTAAAAAGTATCATCTCTTATATTTATCACTGTTTTTTCAAATAGAATCATTTATTTTTTTATTTTCAAAATTTATTTAAACTTAAAAAATGCCTATAATACTTGTGAAATTAGTTAATATTTAATAAAAATAAAAATAATAACAAAACCACACTGTGCGCACACATATTGTTTCAAAAATGAATACGACGATAATATGTGGTAATAAATATTAGGTTAGTTTTCTCCAATATTTCTAACTTAATAGAAAACCTTTATATATGAAAAAACAAGAATAAAATTGCATTAAGGGACGTTTACTTGCATTTCATAATATGTTTTTATTTTATTTTTTAATTATAAAATTGTCACTTTGTATTAAATTAATTTTTTGTCTTCAAATATTTGTATAGGAAATAAAGAAAATAAAAAATTGTTTTGTGTAGCCTATACAAATATAGGAAAACAAAAAATAATTTGAAAATAAGGTGTCAATTTTATAATTAAAAAGTAAAAACAAAAAATTAAAACAGAAAAAAAAAGACATACAAGTAAATATTCTCTAAAAATCTCATCTATAATGATTAACTAAATGTTTATTTTTAATAATTGATTGTTTAGAACTACACAAAAAAAATATAAAAAAATTTGTTTTTAAATTCTTTTTTATTAAACATAAACTAACTTATAGAAATTGTACAAAGCTTAATAGAAGATAGAAGAAACCAAAATAAAAACATTAAAATTTCATTTTTCTTTAATGATAAAAAAAGAAAAAAAATGATATAAAAAAAAATCTAAAAATTCACCCTAAGTTGCCTTTTCAGGAGGAGTGTATGACTTATTGAATCATATAAAAAGAATACTACAACTACAACCTAGTCCACCCTAAGTTGCCTTTTCAAGAAGAGTGTATGACTTATTGAATCATATAAAAAGAATAACAACTACAACCTATGCATATGATTGTCTTTCTCTCTATACATATTCATGTATAAGGTTACCTTCTTCCATGTCCATTTTTAAATTCAAAGATAGTACGTACATTTTTATTTGCAAACAAAAAAATCTACAAAAAAAAAAATACAATAATCATACATGTAACTATACCAATTTTAATGCAATCCAATATTTGAATTGCATAAAATTAATCATTTTTTGGAAAAATGTGATCTATGTATCAAGAATATAAAAGAGAACAAGAATTCAAAAATGAAGAAGGTAAAAGATGGAGACACCATAATCAAAGATAGATTGATAAATTAATGAGAACTTGTTACAAAAATCATGCATCTTTGATAACAATCTAAAACTATTTTTCAATAACTAAGAATAACATTAGTTTCTCTTAAGCTAGCAAAACTTAGCATTAATGATGAATCAAAAGTGACTACAAAGAGAGAAACTAAGTTATATTGATCCTAATTCAAGTTCTAAACAAAAGTTAAAGTGTTTATACCTCACTAAATCGTCACTTAAGTCCAACTAAACATGATTACATTTAAATTCATAAAAAATGCACAAAATAGAGTGCACTAACATTGTCATGACTCACTTAAGCAATGAAATAGAAAGCAACATTTGAACTTTCTTAAGTGAAAAAGATTACTCACTTAAGCAAGCTCTCTTGACCTAAATGTTTGATCAATGTATCAACTCACTTTAGTAAGTTCTCAACTTTGCTTGAGTGAGCCTTATAACACTAAAAGTCTTTAAGAACACTCAAATTAACCTTCTTAAGTGCTCCATCATCCTTGACTAGCATGAACATCCATTAATTGATCCTTATAGGCAATTCCTCTTAGATGTGCTTGCTCATTGTTTTCTTCATAGGTCCTTTCATCCTTGGTTTTATATGTAATCCACTATCATTTTTTCCTACTTAAAAAAAAAATCAACCTCAAAGTTGGATTAAATATAACTACATAGCAAAAAGAGATATCACTAACATTGAAACTTGAACTCACACCATACTCACTAGACAAGCCTACTTTGTAGGCATTATCATTAACACATTCAATAACTTAAAAAGACCATCACATTTAGCTTGAAGATTAGACTTTGAGAAGAAAACCTATTCTCCCCTAGGTGCACCCATACCTAATTACCAAGCTTAAACACCATCTTCTTCCTTCCCTTATAAGCTTATTTAACATATTGCTTTATCTCCTATTCAACATAGATTTAACATTAGACAAATGAATCAAATAAAAAAAAATAAGAAATTAAAACCATAAACAACTTCAAGAAGATAAAGAGATGTAGTTAAGTTGATTATCCTATTTTCAAATTTCATATGGGTAATAAATCTTTCCAAAAATTTTAAATTACCTTTAATGAAATACCTTGTGATTTGATAAAGAGTTCTATTTACCACTTCAATTTGCTCGCCATTTATAAATGACAAGTGGTGAAAAGAAGTTTAGTGTAAAAAATGACTCAAAAATTTGGAATCTCTATACGAAACAATATTATGTGATATTCCATGAAGATGCACCACATCTTTAAAGAAAAGCCTCGTCAAATTACAAGCATCGTCAATGTTGTGATAATGAATGAAGTGTCTATCAACAATTGCAAAAATAAAATACTTTATCTTAAATCTCTAGAGACCAAATACAAAATTCATTATATATTGATCCTACAAAAAATTAAAATTAATAATAGTGTACATATTTGTTTTGTAAACAACAAAATTGTATAAAAAAAAATTCATCATAATTGTACATGTAATTGTACCAAAAAAATATTATAATGGTATAAAAAGAAAATCCACATGCTTTTTGTCTAGACAACTAGAAAATTGTAAGCAAGACACTCAACTATCCATTGAAGAAACTCCAAAAAAATTGTATACCATATTCGTTCACGAATAAATATTATTCCCCTTTCAACTCCACTTGACCATTTAGTTCTAAGATGATAGTAAATTTCATGCGGAAAAACTAGAAATTCCACTTACAACGGATAACCAAATGTTTAATTGCGTTAGCTAATTTTTTAAAACTCTGTAAAGGAAACATAAAAAATCCATTTTCAAATTTTCTGCGATTAAACATGAAAAAACTTTCAAACATTGTAAAAAAACCCAACAAAATAAATATGAGAAAACACATTTGATTTTTGTTTAACTTTTATCGTATAAAAATGTGTATATAATGGTGATACAAAAATCTAAAACTCCACCTTAAGTCGCCTCCTAATGGGGTGAATGCAACATAGAGCTAATAAATATATGTGTATCAAAATTTACATAAAATATTTATAATCATGTATTTTAAAATATTAATTACATTTTTAATTTATAAAAATGTTAATAGAAAATATTTATAAAAAATAAACAAAAATATTTTTTAAAGATCAAGATTATAAATGTTCATTATTAATTTCATATGTCGCAAAAAAAATTATGGATTTATAATAAAATTTAGTGTACAAAGTGATAGAAAGAAAAATAGCTATTGCATTGTCTCAAAACACAAATAATTGACTCCTGAGTTCATAAGTTTGCCTCTAAGAAGAAGTTAATAAATAGTATTCAGATTGCAAAATTTATACTCAGACCAATATACAGGGAAAACTAATCAATTTATTTGATAGTAAATGCAATTATTTATATTTTTTAAAATAAATGATAAAAGAAAAGGACTATTAAAAAAAGAAAATAATGATATTCGAATATATTGTCTAAAATAAAATAATACAATTATCTCCATAATAAAAATGTAAATAATAAATAAAATATTTATTTAAAAAGATGAAAGAATGACATTATATTTACAATAAAATTTATAAAATAGAAATAAAATATATTAGAACAAAAAGATAAAAACACTTCAAAGTTATTATCTCCACAATAAAACTCACAAAAAAAAATAGTTACTTTAATATTAAAGTATTATATATATATATATATATATATAGTTTTATGAAATCATATATATAAATTTTAAAATGAAAAAAAAAAAAAGAATATTGCCCCCTTAATCCTTCTCGTGGATCCGTTTCTAAGTGAATGACCCAATGAATCATACTAGACGAAGGGCACTGCAACTAAATCCCAAGGTTGCCTTTAATACAAACAAGTTTATTGGCAAACTAAAAAAATTGTACACAAAGATTTCATCGTAATTGTACATGAAACTAAACAAAAAAAATTCGCAAACCAACAAAATAGAAAGAAAAAAAATCCTATGTATTGCACTAAAACTTAAAATGATCCTCTATTTTTTTAATAATATCTAAAGTGTTGAAAAAAAATCATGTTTAAATGAATAATTGATTAAATAATATTGACTTAATTATTTATTTGATTTCACTATTTATTCTTTTTTTTTAATGTCGTCCAACTTTTAATAAAAGTTTCAATTTTCTTCTAATTTTCAAAATCAATATAATTTGAACGTTTTCGTCTAAATTGAGCTAATGTTATTATAGTTAAGAATAGCGATAGTTTTTTATATACAAATAGCAGCAAGGATTTCAAAAAGAGATGTTACTGGAAGGGTTGGAGAGTGAGGGAGAGCAAGAAAGACGAAAACAAAGTGAAATTTATTTATTTATTTTAATAGAAAGTGAAGTTTGTTAATAACTTATGTTTTAAGTTATGATTTATTGATTTTGTATTCTCAGAAAGCCTTAATAATATTTGCAGTCTCTTAATAATATTTGTGTTTGATTTTATCTGTATTTTTTTAAGTCAACAGCAGTCATGCACTGTGAGTGATTAGTCTCTTACTCAAAATTAGAAGATATTAATAATTTTTATTTAATAATTTTTTAAAAAAAAAATCTATTTTTTAATTATTTTAAATAAAAATTTATATTTTTTAATCTCTCAAATTTAATTAATATTCTTTTAAGTCTCTTTATTATAATTTGAGGGATTAAAAATGTCAAAATCAATATTTTTTTAGTTTTTGACAAAAGGATAAAAAGATATTTTTCAATTTAAAAAACTA
>JAMLFT010003127.1:0-22970 GCA_026544285.1 Pachyrhizus erosus | reverse complement strand
AAATTCTTATTAACTAGATTTTCTTTTCTCTCTCTTTCTCTAACAATATTCATTAATTGATATTTTCTTTTTAGAATTCAAATTTTTAACTTCTTAATAAGTTAGACTAGAAGTTGAAAAAGAGTTAAACCTATATATATATATATATGTTATTATTCAAAATTGGGATGTTATAAAAATGACCATTTTGCCCTCAAGGGTAAAATTACGAAAATGCCCCTCAACTAAACTCACAATATAAGAATAATATTATTCTATTGTAAAGGGTATTAACTATTAATTACTTATGATATGTAAAGAAATTTATAAGTTTAGTTATAAAAGATAAGTGAAATTACTAAAATACCCTTCTATAGTATAAATGGATAAAACTTACTAATACACTTATAATTTTAGTTAAAATAATGAAACTTTCTACTTACAAAATTATTTCTCCATATACTATAAAATTATTCTTCTATAAATATTCCACTAGAACAATAATTCCTCTTGATGATGTGTATGCTATGATTATTAATATTATTATGAAATTCATTGTTTATCATGATTTGTTTGATTAAGAAGTGTCCTATATTTATCCTTAATGGACAAAACTAGAATGACAAATTTCGAGGATGAAATTTTCTTTTAAGAGGGTAGAGTTGTAACATCCTACTTTTTATGTATCAAATAAAATATTCTTGGCATTGATAAATTTATTTATTAGCTTATGTATAGAGATTATTCATCTAGCTAGTTGATAACTATAATTAAAAATAACTAAGAAATAAAAACTTAACAAATAAAGAAAATATCAAGGAAATATTTGGAGAAAAATATAAAAACTAGTAAATTAAGAATTTAAAACCAAAGAAATAAATCATAGTTAGAAATTAAACAAAGACAAAACATATACAGAGAAGAAGATTTTTTTTAGAAATAAAATTAATAAATAAATAATTATTAATACTAAAAATTAAAATCTACATATTTTTATTTTTATTTATTATTTTAGAATTTACAGAAATTAAAGTAATTAATAAATGAATGTATAGAAATTGTTTAGGAATTTTAGGAGTAAGAATAAATTTATAAAAAAATAAAAACAGAAAAAGAAAAAAAAACAATAAAATAAAAGAAAAGAGAAAAGAAAAATGGTGAAGAATTGGAAAAAATGGAGCTGAGGTTTGAACCCCAGTCCGCGAGGAGGAGAGAGAAAGAAGCGCTCCTTTTGACAACTGAGCTACCCCGCGTGGGTAGCAGATTTGCAACTAAATAATATAAGAAGTATAACGCACATGGGTATTTAAAAAAAAAACGGAGAGTGAAAAAGGGGGTTGGTTGGGAATCGAACCCGCCCCCCTTAGGCGCTAAAAGGAATAGAAGAGTGAGGAGTGACCAGTGAGACCGCTAGGCCCATCGCTGGAAACCTACTGAATTAAAATAGCTTTATCCTTTTCGTGTTGGAACCGTCTTCTTCACGAACTGCCATTGAAGTCTTTGACAAAGCTTCGAAGGAATTGCAGAATGCCACCAAGGCTAGGCTAGGCGGAGACAGTGACTCAACAATGCTATACTATGCCTAAAATATTAAAAAATCCTCCATGGGTGCCCAAAAAAGTTCTAAATAGTGTTGAAACGAAGAGGAAATCTGCCATCGAAAGCAAGCTTCCTCACTCTTAAAAAACTCGATATATCCCACCAAATTACTCCCAAATTGTCCCAAATGAATCGAAACACTCCCAAGAAGCTGTTGGAGGAAAGAAATTGAAGAACACAGTGAAGAACATGAGGTTACAAGGATAAACTAAACCTTCATTGAAGAAAATGCAAAGCTTCTAATTAAGGTAGGAAGGATCTTCGTTTCTTCTAATTTAGATTACAGAATTATTCTATAACATGTCAATTTGGTTTCTACAAAGTTTCACACTCTGAAACTCATTAATTTCCCGAAATCAAAAGAAAAATTTTCATTTTTCAAACGTAGAAAATTCGATTTCAATTGGCTCATTAAAGGTAGATACTCTATAATTAATCATTGGATTAGAACTGTGATGACCCCAGAAAGGATTTTGGGTAATCAAATTGGCATGAGCCTGCATAGAATGTAAATGACCAAATTCGAATCCTCTAGCTCGAATTCTCTTTAGAGGTTGAAGAAGATTACCAAATTACCAAAATGCCCCTCGCTTCAAAAATTTCTTTTAAATTATTTTAAAACAATTTTTGAGTGATTCAGGCCTTTAATGATCCTTGAAAATTCTAGAAATTTAAACCAAGGCAATGTTAAAGGGGAACAACAGATCAAGAAATTTATTTTTTAAAATTTAGTTGGAAAAAAAAAATATTTTTAACAAAAATTCCAAAAATACCCTTACTTTAAGAAAATTTATTTTTAGGCCTAATATGGTTATAAAAATTGAGGATCAACCTTAGAAAACTTCCATAACGCTGCCTAAGGCATAAATTTTTTTTTAAGAATAAAAAATATTTATTAATAAAATCATATTATGAAAATGACCATTATACCCCTAGATAATAAAATTATTTTTGTTGTTCATTATAAATTTATTTTATGATCTGAAAACAATCTAATTGCTAGGAAATTTCAAAGTATTTTTTTTCCTAGGATCTTAAGGATACAATTCCAAGAAACAAGTTTGAAATAATAATTTTTGAAGATTTTACTAAAATACCCCTAAAGATAAATAAATAAAATATTTAGCATTGTAAAAGATTAAATTAATATAGAAACTTCTATGATTATAGCCACAAATGAAACATTAAAGTACCATAGTAAAAAGGAGACAAGAAAGTTCTAAGAACTTTTATGAGAAAAAGACTAAAATACCCTTTAACCTAATTGTATTTATTAAATAATAATTTCTTCCTAGAAACTCTATAAAAAAGTTTAGGGAAGAATCCTAAAAACTATATAGCCAGGATAATTGAGCATTCAACTTTAAAGAACAAGGGTTCCTTAAGAGACAGTTAATTCTAAGATTGATAGGTAAATGCGAGTTTCTGACATAAAATTCTAGTAACTGGATTGATTGTAAAATAAGTGCTCAATAAAAACTCTATGGTGCAAGTAAAATAGTAAAATACCATGAATTATACAAAAGAAGGAAATTATTACCATCTCAGCTCAAGAAGTGAAAAGATCGATAAGTCTTCATAACAAAAGAGATCTCCCTCCGGCCAAAAATAGACCAAGGTAATGGCCAAGTAATAAGAAGTAAGCAAGAATCTTCAGATCAGAAGATTCTAGGAATCTAGTACCTAGGAGACTTGATCGATAAAAGTAAAAGCAAATAAATAGAATGTGAGTAAGGTTAAAGAACGGAGAAAATGCAATGGGTTGACTACAGAAGGTACCTGAGGAATGTATGCAGGCTATGGAAGTCCTTGGGAGTGTTTAGGCACCAAGTTTGTGAACTGCCCAGATTAAGGAGTCACAAAGCTAGCTTGGTAACCCCGAAAAAGCAAAGCATTACCAAAGTCAGTAGAGAGTATCTAAGCCTTGTACCAGCTTGAGATATGTACTCCTAAACGTCACCCAAAATAATTGCAACTCATGGACTTAATATTACAATTCGCATAAGTCCTCAGGTGGTAATAGGAAGGAGGCAGCGAAGGATCCCCAAAATGTTAGTAAATTATTAAATAGGACTCGAAGCGGTGAGATTGAGAATATATGATTTCAAGTACGACCATATTGCATGATTATTTAAGAATTAAAGATTCACTCCTACACTAACCTTTTCAGGAAAAGATGCCTGAAGAATTCCACCCGTTGTTTCATGTGTCTATAATTACCTTGTACAGACAATGGACGAGGGATTCATTATACCAACTAGATACCTACACTGGATATGTCCATTTTACTTTCTTTCATGCAACTCCATTTGCCCCCACTTCATATGGACAAATAGACCTTCCTATTGTACTAACTCAAGTGGAACCTCCACAAGTTTCTGAATCGCCTCCTAATTTTCCATCACATCCCAGGAGGAGATGACCAAGCAACTCTTCTTCCTCAAGCCGCAATAGGAATAGAGTGGTCAGATCCGCTTCTAGAGTTGACTCCTCCGAGGAAGAGGATCCCTCTGAAGATCTAGAAAATGAAGTTTAAATTTTCTCTTTGTAATATTAATGAAATGCTTATGTAAGCTTTTGTCTAGATAATAAAGATAGACTTATATGTATGTTTATATTAGTATGGAAATGTGGTTGTTACAAGTTGGATCTTGTACATGGAGACTTGATTGAAAGAAGGCAGGAGGTAGCTGTCAATAGAAATTTATTTGAGATACAAGATTGGAGGATGTAATGGGTTAACTAAAGTAGGTACCTAAGGAATATACACAGGCTCTAGAAGTCCTTGGGGTGTAAAGGTGCTAAGTTTGGGAGTCGCTTTAAAAGAGGGTTACACTGAACTGGCTTGGCGACCCAGATGGAGCGAAGCATGAACAAGATCGATTGGGAGTATTTGAGTTTTTGTACCGGATCAAAATATGCACTCGTGATCGTCACCCAAATTGTAGTTATAAAATGAAGGATATGTTTCGTATAAGTCCTCCAAAGTTAGTAGAAAGAGGAAGCGAATGTAACGACCTAATTTTTCTACTAGATTATGTATATATATATATATATATATATTCATAGGGAAGAACTTAAATTTTATAACTAATAAAACTTTCATTGAGTGATAAGGTTCAACATACAACCCTACTTTAACATGTTTCATTACTATTACACCACAAAAGGGAACATTAACTCTTCTTCATTCTTCTTTACTCAAAATATTATGACAGATCTTCTTGTTCCAACAATTCTTCCTTTCTAGATGGCTTAAAGTGGTGACATGTGTTGAGGTGGAGGGTTGATTGTGATTTGATTATTGCCTGCATCGGGGATTTGATGGAATTCTAGGTGAGGAGTTAGAAAATTTGGGTGGTGTTGTTTAAGTTAAGATTATAGGGAGATCAATTTGTTCAAGTGAAGTAGATGAAAAATGGTTAGAAGAAAAGACGGTAAAACGAACAAATCCTGAATAAGTGTCAAGTTGGTACAATGGGTCTCTAGTCTATCTTTCGTAGAGTGGCATGATGGACAGGTGGAATAAAGGACGAAATTCGTCAGACATCCTCTCCTAAAAAATTTAGGATATGTAGGAGTGAGTCATCAATTCTCCATCAAACACAAACAATGGCATACCTGTCAAATGTTGTCGTTTACTCTCACCTCACTATTACATTTCCTATTAATTTACTACTAGTGCATTAGGGCATATCGGTGCCTCTTTCTACTAACTCTGGTGGACTTAAAAGAAACATATCATTCATTTTGTGATTGCAATTTGGGTGATAATCGAGAGTACATATTTTGATCCGGTACAAAGACTCAAATACTCTCCATCAATATTGGTAATGTTTACGAGGTCGGGATTGCCAAGCTAGCTTAGTGTAACCCTCTTTGTAGAGCAGCCCACAAACTTAACACCTTTGCACCGCCAAGAACTTCCATAACCAACGTACATTCCTTAAGTACCTACTGTAGTCAACCAATTACATTTCTCTAATATTGTATCTCACACGAATTATTATTTACAACTACTTCCTACCTTCTTTGATCAAGTCTCCAAGTATAAGATCCAACTCACATTCTTTGATGTGAAATCCCGTCTTATATCAAACATTTTATTCATAACAATATCAATTGGCCAATTTATCAATTATCTTGGCTCTTTCTAGCTAAAAATCATTTTGTGAGAAGGATCATTATGTCACGTAGACTTATCAAAATTATTATAGTCCTTTGTCTATTATTCTAGGGTTTATCATTCAAGTTTTGTCCTTTAAGGATATATATAGGACACTTAGTCAAATAGATCATGATAAATAGTGAATTTCGTATTAATAATTTTATCATAGACATCATCAAAAGGAATTATTGTTGTAATTCATGGACTACTTATAAAAAGTATATGGAGAATAATTGTGTAATTAGAGAATTGCATTATTTTAACTAAAATTGTAAGTATATTAGTAAATCTTATCCATTTATATTATAAAGGGTATTTTAGTAATTTTACTTATTTTTTTAACCTATCAATTTAATATCATAAGTAATTAGTAATTAATACCCATTTTAAAATAGAATAATACTCTTATATTGTGAGTTTAGTTGAAGGCAATTTAGTCATTTTTCACTAAGAAAGGCATTTTGGTAATTTTTCACTAAAAAGGGTATTTTAGTCATTTTATTCTTTTAAATTTTATTTTTAATTTAACATATCATACTCAAATAGTCTCCTAAGGATATATATCCTATTGAATCAAGAAAATTGCTTAGGACTTCAAAGTTTTTGAAGAAATGAACTAGGGGTATTTTGGTCATTTTCATTTAAAATTTATTTTGAAAAATTTCTATCTCTTTGATTTTATCAATGTTGTTAGTTTACTTAGTATTGGTGTAAAATAAACTTTCTATCAATTTTCTAAATTAAAATAACAAAAACAACAAAATTTAAAACTTCAACCCAAGGTATAACGCCCCTTTTTATTTACTTTTAATTTTTAAGAAATTATATCCAGGGAACTTTAGCGCAGGTAACTTCTAAAAATATAACTCGTTAGGAGAATTAAAATTTGACATAAGATAACATTTCACATAACTTCATTTAGAGTATTCTCAACTTAATTAGACAAGGCAGATAAAGTCATAAGTAAAACTATTATTACATTCTTTATAATGTACTTAGTAACCAAAACAAGATAACATCTATGATAACTTTCGATATCTAATTTATCTAACCATATTCTTCAAAGGATCTTCTTCTTTTGAAGAGTCTTACCTCTTTACTAGAGTATCGACTTGGACTGATCCCTTGGAGGATGACTGTGGGGGTTGAGGAGTTTAGGGTCGTTGACGTATTGCGGAAGCATTAGTGAATCTAGGAGGTGGAGTTTGAGATAAAATCACTGGTAAATCTACATGATGAAATTGCTAGGAGACTATGATATTGGTAGGCCTAAAGGCAAACTAGACATATCCCATGAACGTATCATCTAAGTTGAGATATGTGGAAAATATAATGCAAGTTGGCCAAAGAAGATGGTAAGGTTATTTGGTAAGCTACTAGTCCAATTCTTTTTAGGATTTGTAGTGTCCTATGAATTTAGGTGTTAGCTTTTGTGATTTTAAGGCTCTACCTACTTTGGTTGTAGGTGTTACTTTCAAAAAAATGTGTTCTCCTTCTTGAAACTCCAAAGGTTTTCTTCTCTTATCATAATAACTCTTTTGTCGATCTTAGGCAGCTTTTAGTTTGCCTTGGATAAGTTTCACCTTTTCTCTAGTTTGCTATAATATCTCAAGCCCTAATAATAATGAGTCTCCTATTTCAAACCAACATAGAGGAGGTATGCACTTTCTTCCATACAAGGCTTCATATGGTGCCATCCCAATGCTCGCGTGATAACTTTTATTGTAAGTGAATTCTACCAATGGTAGGAATTCGTTCCAAATGCCTCTTTGCTCAATCACACAAGCCCTCAATAGGTCTTCAAGTGATTGAATCATTCTTTTCATTTGTCCGTTAGTTTGAGGATGATAGGCAAAACTAAGTTTTAACTTTATTCCTAAAGCTTCTTGTAAGCTTCCCCAAAACCTTAAAGTGAATCGGGGATCTCTGTTTGACACTATGTTGGACGGGGCTTCGTGTAATCTAACTATTTCTTTGAGATACAATTGGGTCAAGTTCTCAAGAGATTTTAAGATGTTTATGGGTAAGAAATGTGCAGTTTTAGTCAAGCGGTGTATAATTACCCATATGGAGTCGTGTCTAGTGGAGGTTCTTGGCCATCTTGTTACAAAATCCATGGAAATATTGTCCCGTTTCCATTTTGGGATTTTGAGTGGTTGAAGATGTCCGAAAGGTTTTTGATGTTCTACTTTAGCTTTTGACATGTTAGGCAAGCAGCAACAAACCTTGTCACATCTTTCTTCATCCTTTGCCACCAAAAACTTTTCTTCAGATCTTGATACATTTTTGTCATGCTTGGATGGAAACTAAGTATACTTTTGTGTGCTTCTTCTAGGATCATTCTTTTTATTTCCTCATTGTCAGGTATTCAAATTCTCTCATTGACCCGGATTATGCCATTCGTACTTAGTTGGAATTTCTTTTCCCGGTCTCCATCTATCACTTTCAATTTCTATAGAAATTCACTAGTGATGGTTAAGGTTCCTAAATATAAACTTCTAGGTCGCACTTCTACTACCAAGTCAAGATTTCTAAATTCTTCTATTAGTTTTAGCGCTTCAGCCATCATTATGGATAAATGTAGTGACTTCCTGCTGAGTGCGTTAGCTACCACATTTGCTTTGCTAGGATGGTAGGATAATTTGAAGTCACAGTCTTTCAGGAATTCCATCCATCGTCTCTGCCTCATGTTTAGTTCCTTCTGATCAAATAAGTATCGTAGGCTCTTATGATCGCCGAAGACTTTGAATCTAGCCCCATATAGGTAATGTCTTTAAATTTTGAGTGCGAAAACAACTGCAACTAATTCCAAGTCATGGCTTTGGTAGTTTCCTTCATGCAGGCATAATTGTGTTGAAGCATACGCCATTACTCTTCCTTCTTGCATTAATATGAAACCCAAGCCTTTTTGTGAGGCATAATAATAGACATCGAACTTCTTTTCAGAATCAAGCAAGTTAAGATTGGTGTGGTGGTTAACCTTATTTTCAATGCTTGGAAACTATCGTTGCATGTCTAATCCCAATTGAAAACCTGGCCTTTTCTTGTCAACTTTGTTAAGGGTAAGGTGTGTTTAGAAAATCCTTCTATGAATTTTCTATAGTAGCCTGCTAGACCTAGGAAGCTTCTAATTTTTGTAATGGTCGTTGGAGGGTTCCACTGCATCATTGCTTCTACTTTGGCTGACTCTACTGCAATTCCTTCTTTAGATACCACGTGTCCTAAGAAACTAACTGCTTCTAACCAAAACTCACACTTTGAGAGTTTTGCATATAATTGGTGTTCATTTAGTATTTGCAACACAATTCTAAGATGTTTTGCATGTTCTTTAGGGTTTTTTGAATAGATCAGGATATCATATATGAATATCACCAAAAACTTATCTAGGTACTCATGAGAGATCCTATTCATTAGTTCGTGAATATTGCCAGAGCGTTAGTTAACCTAAAGGGCATGACTAAATACTTATAATGCCCATAGTGTGTACGTAAAGAAATTTCTGGAATATCTTCCTTCTCTACCCGAATCTGGTGATATTCAAATCGTATATCTATTTTGGAGAAGACTTCTGCTCCCTTTAGTTGGTCTATGAGATTATCGATCCTCGGGAGTGGGTATTTGTTCTTAATGGTGACTTTATTTAGTTGGCAATAATTGATGCATAATTGCATGCTCCCATCCTTCTTTTTCACCAACAATACTTGTGCTCCCCATGGTGACACACTAGGCCTTCTATTTGACTTTTGACTTGTGCCAATTCTTTTGGCGACATCTGATAGAGCATAATGGAGATTGGATTTGATCTAGGAATAAGGTTGATGGAAAATTCTACTTCTCATTCTAGGGATAACTCTAACACATCTTCTAGAAAGACTTCTAGGAATTCTTGGACAATCTAAAGATTTTTGACATCCAGTTCCATTTTTGCGTTTGTGGAGAACAATGCCATGAAGAATTAGAAATCTTCTTTCTTTCCTTCCTCAGTCCTATGTTTTAAGGGTTCAGGATCTAGGGTACCAAAATTTAGTGTTTTCTGATGACAATCCAGGATGATATGGTTAGAAGATAACTAGTCCATCCCTAACACTAAATCCATGTTGGATAGAGGTAGGCATATTAAGTCAATTTGAAAGCTTCGACCTTTTAATACTATTGGACATTTTAAACAGGCTAGGCTAGTAATTATAGGCTTGTTGGTAGGGTATTTATAGTTAATTTGTATGATAAAGGTGTTAAAGGCAAAGCTAAATATTTGACACATTCATGTGATATGAAAGAATGAGTAGCATCGAAATCATAAAGTACATATAAGTGTTTGTCGTGTGTGAAGACTTTTCCCGTTGCTTTTGGTTTCTCCTAGCTTTGTGTCGGCTTCCTTGCACTTGATGCTTCCTTCTTTGGAAATCAACAATCCTTGGCCAAGTGTCCAATTGTTTCACAGTTGTGGCAAGTAATATTTTTCTAAGGACAATCTCTTAAATAGTGTGGTACGCCACATTTAAACATTTTATTTGTGTGTTGGTTGTAGGGTGAGAAATGATTGGCTTGGAGCTTCCTACTAAACTGACTAGGCCTACCTGACCCATTTCCATGTGTTGGCAGCCTTTGATATGACTTCCTTGAATGACTCAGAGTTTTATTGAAATGTCTTTGTGGTCCTTAATTCTTCCATTGTGTCCTTCAAGTGTTAGTATCTTCTTCATAGATTCTACATTTATTGAATAAAGTTGGAAAGTCAATAATATGTAGGTATCTTTTTGCTTGTTTAATGTCAGCTCTTAGACCATTCTAAAATTGTGAGCAGATTGCTTGCCCATCTTTAGTTCCAAAATAAGGCCAGTATTTTAATAGTTCGTCGAATTTGGCTGCGTATTCTCCTACTGACATATTCCCTTGTTTCAGTTCCAAAAATTCCCTTGCCTTCTTTTATCTATAGTTGGTAGGGAAGTATTTGTCTTAAATTTTTTTCTTAAAGCTCTCCCAAGGTATGGAATGGTCTGCTTGATAGAAAGTAGATTTTTGATTCTTGACCAATTCTCTGCTTCTCTAGTGAACATGAAAGTTGAAAAATTAACTTTGTGGTCTTTCCAACAAGACATTGTTAAGAAGATCTTCTTAATCTCTGCTATCCAATTTTGGGCACCTTCTGGGTTGAATGAACCACTGAATCGAGGTGGGTTTTTCGCCTAAAAGCTATCAATCCTCGGTATTTTGCTAGCTCTTCACTTCTTTCATGTGTCATCCGTTCTAGGACTTGTGTTATGCGGTCCAATACTTGTTGAGTGTTGTTGCTTGAGGGTCTTCTTGCCATAATGTCCTGTTGACGCAACAGATAATCCCAATGTTACTAATTGGCTCCTAGTGACTCATTAATTATCCTAACACACAAGTTTGACAATGTTGCCTAATGCGCACATTGTTAAATCCCACCAAGTTATCCATTTGGTTTTATCGATTAACATGTCATCACACTACTACCCAAGTAATGTAAACATAGTGATTTCTACCTAATCTCCTTTGATTCCATAGGCTCTTAAGGGGTCGAACTACTCTAATACCAACTAATTGTAACGGACTTTTTTTATTTACTTTTAATTTTTATGAAATTATATCTAGGGAACTTTAGCGCAGGTAAACTTCTAAAAATCTAACTTGTTAGGGGAATTACAATTTGACATAATATAACATTTCATATAACTTCATTCAGAGTATTGTCAACTTAATTATACAAGGCAGATAAAGTCATAAGTAAAATTATTATTACATTCTTTATAATGTACTTAGTAACCAAAACAAGATAACATCTATGATAATTTTCCATATCTAATTTATCTAATTGAATCCTTCAAAAGGATATTCTTCTAAAGAGTCTTCCCTCTTGACTAGATCGTTGAATTGAACTGATCCCATGGAGGATTGCGGGGGTTAAAGAGTCTGAGGTTGTTGACATGTTGCGGAAGCATCAGTGAGTCTAGGAGGTGGAGTTTGGGATAAAATCACTGGTAAATCTACATAATGAAATTGTTAGGAGACTACGATATTAGTAGGCCTAAAGGCAAACTAGACGTCTCCCATAAACGTATCATCTCCCTCAACTTTGTCATATGTCCATCTTTCTTCTAAAGGTATTATGGTAAGGTAAAACAAAGGTTGAAATTCGTCTGTTATCTGTGTCTAAAAAATGTGGTGTTGTAGGAGTGAGTCATCTATCTTTAGGTAGACGCATACATACATATAAAGGATTTTCTAACAAACGTAGACTCTCATCTCACTGTATGTACCTAATTAGAAATTTTACTCAATTTACGGCCATTCACTACCTCCAATACTACTAACTCCGAGAGGGCTTACGCGAGCGTGTCAATTGTAATGCCCCTTTTTATTAGTTTTATTTAATAGAAAATATTTTCAGAGTTATTGCATAGATAAAATTTACATCTAAATTAATCTAAGGAATTATAATTTGATAGTAACTTATCTCATCATATTACATCCCTTCCAAGTTCTCATTGTATAATATACACAAGGTAGAAAGTTATACATTCTTTAAAATTTGTGATACAAAATTCTAGAAACCAAAGTTCTTTAACTAAACTCTTCAATTATTTATTCTAGTCTAATCTGAAGCTTCAAAAGAATCTTCTTCATCAAATGATTCTCCTCTTTGGTTTCCATGACCAACTTGTACTCATCCCATTGATGATTGAGGAGGCTGAGAGTTTGAGGTTGTCTTCGATTAGCTGACACATTAAAAAATCTGGGTGACGGGGTTTGAGAAAGAACTACTAGCATTCTAATATCACAATAATTATATCATCATTATTTAAACATATCTCAGTGCATCGTCTATCCTAGGGTTTAACAAGAATTTTTGTCATTGATGGATAGTTAACAGGTATATTTCCATTCCCTAGATAGTAGAATCATTCAAATCACATTTATATCATCACACAAAACATTTAAATGCATAACCATGATTTATAATAATTTAATCACATATTTTTCTGCTAGATAATGGGGCAGGGGTAAAATGGTCATTTTTAGAATTATGACCTTTAGGTATTCCTACCTTCATCTTCAACTCACAATATCTATGTAGTTATTCGTGTATTACAAGTTTATTCTTCCTGGACTTTAGAAGGTTCCAACAGTGAAAATTTTAATTTTTATAATGCATGGGTATTTTGGTCATAAAAGTATTTACCTCCATTTTGAAACTTTTTTTCTTGTTTTTATCTTAACTCAGAACTTATGAATAAGATTCTGATATTGTTAGGAATGTTTAAGATTATGTTTCCTAAATTTAAAATTAGTTTGAAATACTAAAATCCTCATTTTATAATCTAGGGGTAAAGTGTTTATTTTGTAAAATATTATCTTTTTAGTTATATTCTTCAAATTCTTACCCCTAATTTTTAATTTTAGGTATTACTCAACATAATAATGCATTTAGGCTACTTTCTAGAAATTAAAATGGCCTAGATTGATAAACTCACTTAATCTTTTACCCTAGAGGCAAAATGGTCATTTTGAAAATATAATTTTATTTTCAAGGTTTTGAAATTTAAAAAGTTATATTGAAAATTCTAGATATGTTTCCAAGTAGATCCTAAAAATTTTCCCCTTCAAGATTTTGATTAAAAACATATTAAAATCTTAAAAATTAGTTAACTTTTGTTAAATTTTATGAGAAAAATTTATCTCATTCTTTTCGATAGGCTTGTAGCTACCCAAAAAAAAGGCAAAGAAATAAAAATATTTTATATATTTTTATTTTTTATTTTTTTATTATTTGCTATTCGCACCCCCTCTTCCCTCTGTTATTACTTTTCGCATCCCCCGTTGTTTCTTCTCCTTCTTCCTCCGTTTTTCCTTCTTCTTCATTCTTTAGTTTTCTTCCAAAATTATCCTTTCGCATTCCTAATTCTTCTTTTGGCCAAATTCCTATTTATAGAGTTTGAGAAAGAGTACCCACATTATTATCTTACTCAAGTTTTCTAGGAAGTTTAATACAGTTTCCATGATGGTTTGAGGGGATCATAACATTTTTGAATCCTTGTCCTCGATTAGTATTTTTAGCAATTTATGGTACAAAAACGTACTACACACAAATAAAAATAATTTCCTATATAAATATTCAAGAAATTGACGAATCCTACTACCTTTTCTATTTCTTTGATGAAGCTCTGTTGAAATTCAGGTGACGGGGCAAATCTTCTATTCTTTTCTCGTTTCTCTAAATTAATGGGTCCAGGAGAAGGTTTGAGGGATAATGAAGCTGTCTGGACGAACGGTTTAGCCAAATACTTTGAGTACCACAAGATTGGGCTTATAAGATTTCTCAATGTTCTTCCCTCCTCTAACATGTCCACTCTATATATATACTATAGTTCGACACGTCTTTTCATGCTCACTTGGTTTGCAGATCATGGGTTGAGCTTCCAGCAATGGTGGCAGGATGTGATCATGGGTTGGCAAGGTACAAGGTTGAACGACTCAAGAAGGAAAAGCGTGGAGGTTTCAGGAATCAGGAACTTGAGAGGGATAGCGTGAAGTGTTTCAGGGAATGGTGAGGGTAAGGTGGTCATCTCGAGTTGGTTAAAGGTGGTTGCTATAAGTTAAGTAAAACTTAAGGTGCTTTGTAAACATCAAAGGCACCGCAGTCTAGTGGTTAAGACATTGGACCCCTGTGTCAGGTCCCTCCCTTCGAGCCTTGGCAGAAGGCGTTTTCATTTTTCGCTTAGCTTTTATTTCGTATTTCAACTTATAATATTGTTTATATTTTTATAGCTCCTCTACTAGTACCAACGAGCTCCCAACTCAACTGGTCAAAGCGCTCCTCACTCCTTGAACTTAGGATTGATCCCTACCTTGCCCCTCCTCCTTTATTTTCTTCATTCCCGTTTCCTTACTTATCTTACCGTTTTTTTTTCTTCGTATTCATATATTTCCTTCTAGAAATTATTGCTAACCCCATGTAGGTAGCTTTGCTGGCAACGTCTCCGATTTTCTTTCTCCTTTTTCCTCAAGGGCGGGGGTTTGAGTTCGTCCCGTTCCTTTTCCCTTAATTTTTCTCTTTTTCTTGCTTTCTTTTCTTTCTTATTTATTTATTCTTTTTATTTCAACTTTTTTTTAATTTCTTATAAATTTTATTTTATATTTTAAAATTCTTTAAAAAGAAATCCTGTAACTTTGATTTATATTTTCCTCCACTTATTAAAATCTCTTTCTCATAAGAATTTATTAATTTAATATATATATATTCATAATAATAATAATTTTTATCTCTTCCTTTCTTCTTAACATTTTATTTTAAACTTCTGATGGTTTTATTTTGTTTCCAATGTTTCTTAATTTTATATTTCCTTTCTTTATTTAAACTCCTTCATATGTGTTATTATTTCTAATTTTCAAATTCTTTTTAACTAAAATTTTATTATTCCTTGCCTTTTTAAATTTTATTTTACTAATTAATTTTGTTTCAAAGCAATTTAAATAAGTTATACTAAAAGATAAACTCCAAAATTATAATAAAAATTTGGGATGTTACAATATAGGTGCTCCCTACGATGACACACTAGGTCTGATGAACCTTTTGTCCAATAATTCTTCCAATTGACTTTTTAACTTCAACTAACTCCTTAGGTGACATTCGATTGGGTGCGATAGAAATCAGGTTTGACCATAGGATAAGGTCAACAGAGAATTCTACTTCTCGTTCTAAGGGCAATTCTATTACTTCTTTAGGAAAAACTTATAGGAATTCTCGGACTACTGGAAGGTTGTGCACATCTAATTCCATTTTTTCTTTTATGGAGAATAACGTCATAAAGAATTGAAAGTCTTTCTTTCCCTTTTCTTTTGACTGATTCCGAGTTTATGGTTCCAAACTTCAGAGTTTTGTTATGACAATCTAGAGTAATATGGTTGAAGGATAATTAGTCCATTCCTAATACTAAATCCAGATTGGACAGGGGTAAACATACCAGATCTATTAGGAAATTTTGACTTTCTAAGAGGACAGGACATCCTATACAGGCTTGGGTTGTTTTAACAGGTTCATTGGTAGGGGTATTTACAGTCAACGTGTAGGGTAAAGGAGTCAAAGATAAGGCTAAATACTTGGCACAATCATAAGATATGAAAGAATGAGTTGCATCGAAATCGTAAAATACATCTACAAATTTATCACGTATGAGGCATTTATCGTGAATCAACTTGTTTGATGTAGCCGCCTCCGATCCGTTCATTGTGAATACTCTTCCTATTACCTTTGACTTTTGTTGGTGCTAGACACTTCCTTTTTCGAGGACCAACAACCTTTAGCCAAGTAACCCATCTTTCCACAATTGTGGTAGGTGGTGCTCTTTTAGGGACAATCTCATAGGTAATGTGGTCAACCACATTTGAAGAATTTTACTGATATATCAATTGCCAAAGGTGAAACAACTGATCTAGAACTTCCTATGGATGGACTGGGCCTAAAAGATCCATTTCCCTAAGATGGTGGTCTTTGATAGGGTTTCTTTAGATATCCAAAGGATCTGTTTAGGTGCTTCTATAGTCCTCCAGTCTTCCACTACATCTGGCAAGAGTTTGAATCATCTTCATAAATTCTACACTTGCTAACTAGAGTGGGGAAATAAGAGATTTGTAGGTACCCCAAAGCTTGCTTGACTTCAACACGTAATCCATTCTCAAATTGAGAACAGATTGTTTGTCCATCATTTGCTCCAAAGTAGGGCCAGTATTTGATTAATTCGTCAAATTTTGCAGCATATTCTCCTATTGATAAGCTTCCTTGTTTCAATTCCAAGAATTCTTGAGCCTTCTTCTATCTATAGTTGATAGGGAAATATTTATCTAAAAACTTATTGAAAGTTTCCTATAAAATAAAATAGTTGTGTTGTGGCAGAGTAGGTTTGTGGTCCTCCACAAATTTTCTGCCTCTTTGGTGAACATAAATGTTGCAAAGTTTACTTTATGTTCTTCCATACAAGTCATGGTAGTAAATATTTTTTAACTTCTATGATCCAATTTTGCGCTCCTTCAGGGTTGAAGGAACTGTTAAATCATGGTGGATTATTCTTACGGAAGGTTGTGAGTCCGTTATACTCTACAGGTTCTTCATTCCTATCTTGCGTTATCCTTTCCAAGACTTGGGTTATCCGGTCCAATACTTGTTGGGTATTACTTCCTAAAGGTCTTCTGGCCATATTATCCTGTGGATGCACCAAATAACTTCAAGGTTACTTAACTTATTCCTAAAGGCTTATAATATAGTTTAAACTTATCTTATTGATTAGTACTACTAGTTTTCACACACTACCCAAGCAGTGAATGTAATGGTTCTTAAGGCTTCTCCGACTAAAAGATCGAACTGCTTTAATACCAACTAATTGTAACGCCCTTTTTTATTACTTTTATTTAATAGAAAATATTTTAGAGTTATTGTGCAAATAAAATTTACATTTAAATTAATCTGGGCAATTACAAATTGATAGTAACTTATCTCATCATACTACTTCCTTTCCAAGTTCTCACTATATAATATACACAAGGTAGAAAGTTATACACTCTTTAAACGTTGTGATACAAAATTCTAGAAACAAAAGTTCTTTAACTAAACTCTTCAATAATTTATTCTAGTCTAATCCGAAGCTTTAGAAGAATCTTCTTCATCAGATGATTCTCCTTTTTGGTTCCCATGACCAGCCTGTACTGATCCCATTGATGATTGAGGAGGCTAAGGAGTTTGAGGTTGTCTTCAATTAGCCGACACATTTAGAAATCTAGGTGGCAGGGTCTGAGAAAGAACTACTGACAAGTCTACGTGGTGGAACTGCCAAGGTACTATAATGTTGGTAGGTTTGAAAGTGAAGCGAACATATCCAATGAAGGTATCATCTCCCTGGACCCTGTCATAAGTCCATCTTCCTTTTAAGGGTAAAACCATCAAATGAAACAATGGTTGGAATTCGTCAACCATGCTTAGTCTGAAAAAAAGGAAGGTGTAGGAGTGAGCTATCAATTCTAGGACATACACATACATAATAGATGTGGTTTATCTAGCGTAGTCCCTCCTTTCACCGTTCATGCCTAATTAGGTTTTCTAATTGTTTTAGGACCCTTTGTAGCCTTCTATAATAGCAACTCTAGGAGGGCTTACACAAGCGTATCATTGAAGATCTAATTTGTAACTTTTGGTTGACGATTGAGAGTATATACCCTGCCTAGTACTAAGTCTAGAGTACTCTCAACCAAATCTTAGTAATGCTTCACTTTGTTAGGGACGCCAAGCTGGTCCTATGACACCCTCTTTTCTCCAAGCGGTTCATAATTGACACCTTATCTACCCCCAAGGTCTCACTAGAGTCTGCGTACATTCTTTAAGTACCTTTTGTGGTCAACCATTGCATCCTCTGTCTTCAATTCTCACTCGATAGGATTTTCAGTTCAGTCTACCTTCCTTATCACATCTATCATCTCTACTATTTCTTCTTATAATGGTACTGATGTCATATCAAGGTTCTTCAATAGACAACATCCATTTGTACGTTACAATCACTCTAATGTAGTTATTCAAGTATTATATAGTTATTCAAGTATTATAAGTTGTTTTTCTTAGGTTTAGGGAGTTCTAATTGATTTTTTTCTAGTGTAGGGGTATTTTAGTCATTTTGACAAAATATGGTTTCCTAGGATTTTTCTTTTAACAAATCTATCAAACTTACTTGGTATGTAGGTTTTTGTACCTTTCAAATAATTTCCTAAGTTCAAAAAGCCACTTTAGAATTTAAAAATAAATTTTGTAATGTAGGGGCATTTTAATCATTTTAGAAATATTTGCCCTTTTAAAATATTTCTCCTTTAATTTTAACCCATATTTCTTGGAGAGGTTTCTAATATTATAAATATTAATTTAGATTATGTTTATTGAGATTGGAATGTCCTAGAAAAGATCAAATGCTCATTTTTATACCCTAAGGGTATTTTGGTCATTTTATAAAAATTTACCTTTTAAAATAATTACTTCAGATTTTTACCCTTAAATTTTAAATATAGATTCTAATTTATTCAACAAGGTACTTGTGCTATTTTCTAGAAATTAAAATAGCCTAAAAATGATACACATACTTTTATATCCTAAGGGTAAAATGGTTATTTTAAAAATATAATTTTATTTTTAAGGATGTTGAAAATTCAAAAGTGATTTTAATATTATATGGATATTCATAAATATATCCAAACATTTTCCCCTTAGATTTTTGGTTAAAACAGATTTAAAAATTTAATTTTCTCTCTTAGGGGTATTTTTGGAATTTTCAAAATAATTTAATTTTTTATGAGAATTTTTGATAAAACTTTCTTTCATTCTCTAGTACAAGGGTAGGGCTACCACTATGTTTAATTTGAGGTTAAAATGAGGCAAACATGACTTAAAAATAAAGAAAAATAGCACAAGAGTATTTTGGTCATTTGCCCATAAAAAGGGGCAAAATGGTAATTTACCAGTCATTTTCAACCTCTGGCTCGAGTTCAAATTTGGGAACTTTGATTCCTTTTGTGTTTTTGAAAAATAACCATCCAGAACCCTTCGTTAACTTCTACTTTATCATTCCTAACTCTTAATTGATTTAATCGTGCTCAAATTAAGCTATTCGAAATTGAATTTTTACAGAGTTTGAAATAGATAAATTCCAATTCTATTACTGAGATATAATGTGAAATAGACCATGAATCTATGCAGAAACCAAATTGGAGTAATATAGATTAATTCTATGAATCAAATTTAGAGAAAGGATAACTCCTCCTACCTCAATTGAAGCTTTCCCAATTCGTTAATGGTGAATCTCTGTAACCTCTATGAAATCATGATTCCTTGTGTATTTCTTCAAATAAAGGAAAAGTTTTGTAATTTCTAATCTTTTGGGACAAGTTTGGAGCAATTTGGTGAAGAAATGAAGGAGAATTCGAAGGTTGGAGTTTCTGTAATTTCTTTCAAATTTGAACCTGTTATGGCTTATATAAACCTTTATAGGCCTCCTTTCTTCATGGCGAAGTATACCTTGGGCGGTGGTAAGGGTAGCCTTGCAGGGTATGGGGTGGCTCAAATTGGCAGTGAGAAAAAATGGATTGAGGTTGAAGGTGACTCAACTGCTTCAATGGTAGCGAACACATTTGAGGAATTGTTAAATAGAATTAAGTTTGTAAAAATAATAGTGATGGACCTAACAATCAAATGGAAATTCCTGCTTAATCATTATTCCTTCGACCCCCACGTACGCGCCTTCGAATCTGTCCCACCTTGTTTTTATTCTTCGCGTTTTATTTTTCATTTTAACTTCACAACTTACTCCTTTTATTGTATTTGGGCCTTATCTTAGCACCCAAATTGGGTAGTTTAGTTGGCAACACTCCCAATCCTCTCTTCTCTCCTTCAGGAGTGGGGCTCCACTACTACCGTTGCCTTTCTTGCCTCGCTTCTGCCTTTTCTTTTCTTTTTCTCTTTCTTCTATTTTTATTTTCTGTTTTCTATTTTCAATTTTTATTAATTCTTATTTTATATTTTTAAATTATTTTAAAAATCTTATAATCTTTATTATATCTTATCCTACTGAATTAAATTTTCTTTTCATAATAATTAATTTATTTTGTCTAAAATAATTATTTAAATATTAGAAATTTATTTTAATCTTTTGAAAAATTTTATTTTGATTCTCATTCTAATTCTTTTTTGTCTCATTCTTTCTTTAATCGTTTATGGATTAAATTTCTATAAATTGATATATTTTACATTTTATTCATTTTTAAATTTCAAATTCTTTTATTAACTAAAATCTTCTTTTCTTTCTTTCTTCCCTAATCAATATTCAATAATTTTCGTTTTAGAAACTAAATTTCAAATAAATTAAACCAAAAATAGATAGAAGATAAAATCTAGAAATATGCTATTATATATTGCAAAATTTGGGGTGTTAAATCAATAATTATCCAATTTGCAATCTTAGGTTGATGATCGGGAGTACATATCCTACGTAGTACCGGGTCTAGGTTACTCTTAATCGAATTTTGGAATGCTTTGCTTTGTCGGGGATGCCAAACCGGTTTTGTGACATCCTCTTCTCTCTGAGAGGTTCATAACTTGGCACCTCATCTACCCCCAAGGTCTCACGAAAGCCTGTGTACATTTCTCAAGTACCTTCTAGGTCAACCTTTGCATTCCTCATTCTTAGTTCTCACTCGTTAGGATTTTCAATTCAATCTACCTTCCTTATTTCATCTGCCAACTCAACTTTTCCTTTTATCTTGGTACTAATCATATATTCCAAGATATCTTGGATATCTCTCATATCTCATTCTTTCTTTGCAAACTATTCAATAAATAACATTGTATTAGAATTTCTCAATTCATCTTCTATCCTAGAGTAATTTCAGAATTTATTGTCTCAAGTGGAAAATTATTATGAATACTTACCTCCCATTAGTATGAGAGGTATGAAATCACATTTACATTATATTCAAATAGCAAAACAGGGGCAAAATGGTCATTTTGCATTTTTCTTTCAAATTTCTTTCTTACCTTATATTTATGTGAAAGAAGTAAATATAGAAGGTTTCAATTGTTAATTTGTCTTAGTTTGGAAAATTTAACTGAAAAAGGTGTGTTTTAGTAATTTCTCTTAAGAGGGGTATTTTAGTCATTTTATAAAAATTGCTTTTTAAGGATTTTTCCTTCACTTTTCATCTCAAAGTTATTATAGAGGTTCCTAGTATTACTATAAAGTGTTTAGACTATTTTTCTTGAATTAGAATTACCAAATAGTGGTAACATTTTGTTTTTATAACCTAGGGACATTTTGGTCATTTTGGGATAAAAATTAAAATCTATTGATTTTTAATTTCTAAAAATGACAACAAACATTCCAGGTTATTACATAAAATAGTTCTTACCATATTTCCCTGAATTTATTGAATGAAACAGTTCAAAATTAGTAATTTTCATTCCTAGGGGTAATTTGGTAATTTTAGTAAATAAGGTTTAATTTTTACTTTGAAATTTTCAAGAAATCTATCTTTAAAGCTTAAGCATTGGGCAAAGGTATCTTCTAATTGATTTTTCAGAATTTTTGGTAAGAAAATCAAATATTTCAAAATTTCAAGGCCAAGGGTATTTTGGTAATTTTACCACTAAAGGGCAAAATGGTCATTGTCCCTTCTTTTTCTTCAACATTTGAACCAGAGGTTCATTATGGTTCGAAATGCATTGAAATTCACCCTACCCTTTTTTTTTCTCTTATTCTATGGATTGTTGTTACCTTCTCGACCTAAACTAGCTAGAATTCAAGTTAATGACTTAATTTTCTACCCAAAAATTTGAATTTTGCAAAGCTTGACTTAAACTGCATCGAGCATTTGAGTTCAATCCCATTTTTGTTATAATTTGTCAAAAATGGTGATTTATATAGCCAGAATCCTTCTAATATCAATTTCGAAACTTATTCATTGATGAATTTCGTCAAAAATTTCCTAAGTGAAGAAAATAATGGTTTTGTGAATTCAAAATTTCAAAATTTTGACCTTCATTCGTTTTCAAAGAATTTTTCTATCTCAAAGTGTCAAACTTTCAGGAAATCAAATTAGAATAGTTTAGCACGATTCTACGAATCAAATTCGAAGAAAAGATAACTCTTCCTACCTTTAATGAAGTTTTCCGGCAAAGCTCTGACGATGCTCTGGCGACATTGCTAACTTGTGATTTGTTGAACGATTCTTCATATTTCTCCAACAAAATTGAAGTATGGATGTTTCCAATGCTAACTGGATTGATATGGAGCCACGAGAGTGAGAGATTGAGGAGAATTTCAAAGATGAAGTTCATGGTTTTCATTTTCAATTTCGAATTCGATGGAGTATTTATAGACCTTCGTAGCTCCTTTTCTTCGCGTTTAAGGATGTGTAGGTTATGGGTGAGTCTAGCTAGGTGAAGCAGGGCATGGGCAGTGCGAAAATGGCAGGATGACATTGTTATAGAAAAGAAGTGTTGAGGTTGAAGGAGGTGACGAAGCTGCTTCAATGATAGTAAGCTTTTTCAAGGATAGCTTAAGTAGATTTTAATTCGTAAAAGTAACAACGATGAGCCTAGCTGATACATGTCTATCTCGTGAAGACTATTAGTGTAGAAGTATTTTTGATTGTATTTCAATTTTCTCTTGTAATGGTG
>JAMLFT010003126.1:0-22977 GCA_026544285.1 Pachyrhizus erosus | reverse complement strand
AAAAAGATGATCAAATAACTCATATTTTAATATATTTTTAAAATATATATTATATCTATTTTGATCTATATAAATGATATGTCAAATAATTTTATATTAATATTTTTTATATATAATTTATATGAAATAAATTACATCAGTATAATTTAATCTCTTTCTAATTATTATTCTTCTTGTTATCATACATAACCAACTATATATATAATTAAGTATATGTTAAGCAAAAATTAGTTAATAGAATTGCAATTAAACTCAGTACTTGTTTTTTTTTTTTTTTTGCAATTTTGTGTAGAATTTTTTTATGTGAGTTCAACATTTTTTTTTAATTTTTTACGTATTTCATCATTATCAAACCGATGAAAAGCGTAGAAGTCTGTATACATTTTAGCTTTTCTTTTCTCCTTTGCATCTTTTTATAGATAGCAATAAGAGTGTTAAATAATTTGAACCAAGTTTCACTTATACCAACATGAAGCGGACAGTTTTTATTAACAATATAAAAGATAAAATATATTTTTAGTGTCTCGTTTTATTTTGATTTTGATTTTTAATTTATTATAATTTTTTAATTATTTTTAATCTTTCCTAAATTATTATGTTTTTTTAGTCTCTCCGTTTATCTTAAATTTGGAATGTTTAATTATTACTTAAAGATTATTTCAAAACATTTAAATAATAAAGATAATTTTATAATTAAATTTTCTTAAAATTACCCGTGATCATCTTCTACTTAATGCCTCCATGTATGGAAAGTTAATTGGGAGATGATGTCTTTCACTATTCAGGATGGAAATAACCTTTGGAGTTAATGGATTTAGTCAATTCATTGTCAAACAGTGCATTCTCCATTTGATTGTCATCCATCATCTCTTACCTATTTAAAGTCCTCATTAGTCAAGGAATTCTTTTTAAAAAGTATAGTTGTATAGGTGGAAACTCAAATGTCAATAAACACTTAAAAAAATAAAAATAAAATATAGATATGATAAATAATATATTATAATAAAAAAATAGAAATGAAGAAAGATAAAAAAATTTATTAAAATATTTAAAACAACTGAGTGTCTAAATATTGAATAAATTTGTTTAAATTTAAAATTATGAAAAAAAAATGTTTTTTTTTAATAATTAATTATTTAAGAAGTAGATAAAAAAAATTTATTAACATAAAAAACTATTTATTTTAAAAATAAACAGTTTATATAAATATATTAAAAAAAATTAAAATAATGATTGTTTTATTAAAAATATTTATTTAAAAAATAAACATAAAAAAATCGGCCCATCATCATTTTTTTTTTTCTTGCTAACTCTTCTATTTGCTTGACTACATATATTGATGTTGATTGAAGGACCTATCAAGTGACTCAAAAATCCTCTATTGATTTTTGTGTTTCATGTAGATGCTTAGTTTTGTAAAAGAAAAAACATTACAACTTGTTAATAAGTAGAAGATGAACAATATTTATTTTGTGTAAAAATAAAAATTAATATTTATATAAATCGAGTGAAGAAACAAAAAAAATACAATATTTAAACTTCACATAAATTATTTTTATAAATTATTTTAAAAAAATATAAGAAAGTAAATTAAAAACATCTTATAAATTAGTCATGAAATTTAAGTTCTCATACACATTTACAAGCACATATAACAGAAAATAAGTGTAAATAATTTGTTTATAAGCTTTTTCAAACAAAGCATGAGTTTAAGAAAAGTTGAGTTATTATTGATGTTTTAAATCTCAAATAAGAGTGATTAGTTTAATAAGCTGAACTAGAAATCGATGGTATAATTGATTTGCATTACATATTTAATCAAATATATAGTTGACTCAATTTGAATTAATAAGACTTGATCAATTTTTTTATTAAACTAATTTGACTGAACCAACAAACTCATTAACTTAAATCGATTAAATTAATATTTATTATTTTAAAAATGTAACTTCATAAAAATAAAAATCAATTATTAATCTTATAATAATATGCCATACAGACATACAAAAACACAGACACACGAGAATGAAAAACTAGATAATTTTCTGCATGGGTGGATGAAAAATGGCGAACATAATAATTTTTTGTTGATCTACCCATCCCATTTTTTTAGTTGATGGGAGTAGCAAGAACAGCTCAATTTAAAAGGTTAGCTCGATCAGCTATTCTTTTTTTCAGTTGGTTGAGGCCTCTCCATAGGAAAAAAAGAGCATCAAGGTTTTTGGAAGGCTTCAAGCCCTGGATTCCCCTGACACCTCTCTTCCACTTGGCACTTTAAAACACACACTTTAAACTTACAATGAATAACTTAAATTATGATATAAAATTATTTTTATCTATTAATATGCTCAAAACTGTTAATCTATGAATTACCAGAGCCATATGCGGAGTGAACTTGCATAAATAACATTTTATCTGTATACTTGAATGGTAAAACTATATCCAAGCTGGTATCAAAATAATAATAAAGAAGCCAAAGGCCAAAACCAGCTGGTATCAAAATCTATATCCAAGCATTATGAATTAATCTTAAAATAATGGGAAACATATTTTATTAATTGTACTAATTAATTAATTAATGTTTTTTTTATGCAAGAGCAACGATGTGAGTCCCTCCTTCTTGAATCTCCATAGTGATATTTTGAAGCAGGGTCTTTAAATAAAGGCTCCGCGTGCAGCCCTTCATTTGCATGGATTTAGAAGACCAATGCTCCTTGCTTAACATCTTTATTTTATTTTAAGACATCCTTGTTTAATAATTTTTTTAATTATTTGAAGAGATCTATACGTTAAAGTAGGGTTGTTTAAAATTAAGTTATGTTACCTTTATAAGTGAGAGTTTGTATAATTTATTTAATAATTTGTTTATTATAAATTTTAGTTGTACAAAATAAATATTTATTTTGTACAATGTATAGGTTAAAATTTATATATATAGAGAAAAAAAAAAGAACAGAGTTAGGGTGGATTACTTTTGTTCCACCATGTGCAATAATTATTAACCATTCAGGACATGCTCTACCACCAAAAGGTTGTTGTTGAGGACTACAAGGACATCACGCTTCACAACACCTAAGAGGAGCTTAACTAGGATAACAATGCCGAATTATTATAGAAAAACACTATCTTTTCTTAACAATTTACTATATATAGACAACCTACACCATTCTTTTTAAGATACAAATTTAAGGAATTGTTAATTAATTTAAAAAAAAAAACAATAACAAAAACATGATTTAAAAAAAAAAATAATTAAGAAACATCCATCCAAGGATTCTTAGTGTTGCTATCAAATTATCCCAATAAAAAAGATTTAAAATTCTTTCTCAATCTTATTAACACGAATTAATTAGATCAACATCTAGTATTCATTCACGAAAATTAACCCTAAACCCTAAACATCTAGTATTCATCCACAAAAATTAAAATCACAATTACAATTTTTAATTAATTAATTATTTAATCTTTGTTAGATGTCAATCAATTCTAATATAATTTTAGTTTCAAATCCAAATATTACTTATAATCATGAATTTGAATTTTAGGATTGAAAAAAATAAGACGGAGATGAGAAGAATTCATAATTAAAACAATAACTCAAATTCTAACAACAATATCTCATAAGTCCTTAAATTGAACAAAATCTTAGTTTTTCATGAAATTTACTATTAAAAAACTTAGAGAGAAAGATAAAAAATGTGCACAATAAGATATCAAGAAAAAAACAAGAGAAAATTTGGAAGAAAAAATACTCTTGAATTTTAAATAATGAGCAAAAGATAGATATTCACAAAGTGTCTAATGTATTTATAATAAAGTCTTTTCTAATTTTATGGACTTTAATTAATAAAAAAATCCAAAAGCTCAATTAGTCTCTTATCTAAAAATTAAACTAAAAAAAAGAAAACCAAACAAAATTTTGATTAATAAAATTAAGTATGCAATTAAAATCTTTTAACATAACCTTGACTCTAAAAATGTGAGATTTTATCTAAGTTTATAAGAAACAAAGTTGTATATTTGTTTGAGCTTTCCAAAACTTTTAGATAATTCAAATTTGAGTTTCATAGTTCAAGATATGACACGTGCAAGAAAATAGTGTTGAAATAAATTTTTTTATAAAAAATTAATAATTAAATCCAATTGAATTACTAATACTTGACTTAGCCAATAATTCAAAATTAAATATAAATGTAGGTTAATTAAGTTAAATATAAATCATAAATATATATATATATCAAAATGTTTTATCACATCACAAAAAGGAAAAGATAAGTTATAACAATGGTTGCATAATAAAGATTGAATTATTATTTTTTAAAAATTGATTATAGATATGATGTGATTTTATACCACTCAAGATTGGATTTATATTTTTAATTTATAATTGATATGTTGTGATTTTGCACAATAAAGAGGAAATGCATCTGTTACTTGAGGTCCTAATGCTGAAATGGGTGTGATATGGAAGTTTGGCTATGGAATTTGTGTATGGTCAATTTTATTTATTTTTTGCTTAGAACACTTATTAGTTTCTTGTTGCAGAATTTCTAGACGATGAGGGTGGGACGAGGTGAAGGAAATAGAAATAAAGTTGTCATTTTCCTTTTTCTTTACTCTTTAAAAAATTGTCCAATTTTCATAAGAAATTGAATGGAAAAGATGTGATATTATTTTTGTTAAAACTTTGGTACCGTCTCAAACCCATAAAATATGAAGATTTGGGTCAATTAATCCTGATGTAAGTAGTAAACCGTTATCTTATGACGAATCTTGTGTGGGAATCTTAGGTTTGAAGACATTTCTGTTACTCAAGCCGACATTCTCGCTTTTAATTTGTCTACCACTGTATGTGCAGGTTCTTCCATATAAGCTACATTCATTTTTATATTCCAGAGTTTTGGAAGATCGCTTAATTCTGTCCATCTTCAATGTCATCATTTATTATTTTTTATAATACTTGTCCGCAGTTGTACTAATATCCTGCTAACTCAAGGTTAATAAAGGTATATAGAGGTTAAATTTTTGTTTCAAACTTGTATTTTATTTTATTTTTCTCATAAGATAATCAATCAACCACACACCAAAATACAGTACTTGACAATTACCCTCACCGATCAGTGACGCCGATAAGGTTAATAATCTCTTTGCCTCTAACATCTTCTTCATCAACTAATTAATTGACTGTTCTAGGGTTTTGTGTAGTATTGCCTTTGGTTTCGTTTTAGCCTTTTCGGGAATGATAACTGATTTTTAGGGTAACAAATTTTGAATGTGGGACCATTTTATCCACCTACTTTCTACGGAAAGACGATGAAGCCTGTGTTGTGTGTGAGTGATTGAATTTTTTTTCTATTTTTTTGTTGTCTATGCATTTGACTGGACTTTGATTCTTTTCTCTTTTTACACTAAAACTTTGCATCTTAATGCATATATATGACAGTGACTTCAATCCTTTCTACTAAGGGTGTGTTTAGACTTCAGAGCAAGCCTAAAGTGGAAAAGGGGATTTTTGTTTTTTTGACCACTCATCTCTCTCTGGGGACATTTTGTTCTCACTGCAACGATGGATGAGTTAGGTTTAACTGAATCTCCATTCCCTAAGCTCTCTTCAGATGAGGTAATAAGCTCTATTTACATTTTCAAATACTTGTATATACATCATTAGAATGTTCTGTGTGTTCCTCTATTTATGCACTGTCATTGCATTATTCCACATTTATTGGCTAATCCATGTACTCTTCCTCCGCTGCATCCCCATTCCTAGATGCTGGAGTTGGAAAGAATATACGAAGATACGGGAGATAAACCGCTTGATCGGAAGTTCTGCCAGGAGATTGCTAAACATTTTAGGTAAATTAAGTCTTACCTTTACTAGAATTAGGATTTTGCGGTTTGTTTGTAGTGATATTCCATAATTTGATTTGCTTTAATTTTGTAGTTCCTTGTCAAGCAGTGCCGGTAAAACTTCCTTAACATGGCAACAGGTTGATAAATTCCTTCACCTTTTAGGCACATTTGTTATGTTTATGCTGAGTGTGTTGTAATGCTGCCTTGGTTTTACTGGGTTTCAGGTGCAGCGGTGGTTCAAAAATAGACAGAGAGTGTCACAGGATAAAGATAGATCACCATATGACTTGCTGAAACTATCTGCTGATCCTTCAGATTCATCTCCTTTAGGAAATGGAGATAAAAGCTCTTCAGGTTCAAAAGGTTATCCATCTTTCCCTTAGACTTTATCATGGCATTGAATTCGGAAAAGGAAGAAAAAAATCCCTGGATGGGATTGGGTACTTTTTCCCGTTTGAATTTTTGGTTCTCTAGAACTAAACCATCGTAACATGTTCTTGTTTAAATTCACTATGGTCTTGAAGCCATTTGCTTGAAGCCTACAAAGTCTTATCATGCTGTCATTTCCTTAGGGGACAAAGTGTTAACCTGATTTGGGTTAAAATGCGGATGGCTCCAACAACAGAAGACTAATTTGTAGGGATAAATGCTGCTATTTTGATGTGGCATGCTGAGTTATTTTTTTAGATTCCATTTCCAACCTGTCTGTGAATAATAATAGCATTCATATTGTGCTGTGTGAATGTTACAGTTTCCAGTTCTACATTACATTGAACATGATATTGTTATGCCCCTTATTGACTAACAGCAATGATGTGCATGGTGTGATTAATTACTTTCATCAATATTCTTCCTGAGAACTCATGATTCTTGATTTTGGTCAATGGAAATAAACTCCATAAGCAAGTGCAATAATTTATACTAACTGTGCTGTTTTATGTGGCTGCGGAAATTGAGGCATTGGGTTAGTAGCATTCATGTGTCATGTAAGGGTTGTTGAATGTTGTAACAGAATGAAAGAGAAACCTAAAGAAATAATGATAATGATAATGATGTTGATCCAAAAATAAAAATATTGAAAATAATGGTAATAGTAATAATAAGTTAATAACAGTTGGATAAGGATCTGGACTAGATTTAGCAAGCAATAGAATGCAGTGACAAGCAACGTAGAACTATTAATTGATGATTAGCAGTCATGGCCTAAGTTCAACTTGGCATTAATGTCCAGTTTAATTAGAATTTATGTTCTTAATGTCAGGTAAACAAGCTACAGATCTCTCAGAGTTGGCATTTGAAGCAAGATCTACAAAAGACGTTGCATGGTGAGGAATAATCTAATTAGGCTGTAGCTTTGTTTTCTGAGTTTAGCCATAAAATGCATTATATGATAATTATAGGTGTGGTCTGATTTTTGTTTGTTTCTTTCCAATCAAAAAAAGACTACCGCTAGGTCCTATTTTTCTTCTGTAAAAGGGAAAGCCTTTATGATAGATACCATTAGTAGTTAGTTAGGGATCTGTTTGTGTCTGAGTGAGGAGTTAGTTAGGCAGTTTGAGGTAGTAGAACAAATAAGGCATATTGCTTATAAATAAAGAGGGGGAGGTTGAGAGAGAAATCATCTTAACCTTCGAGAAAGAATTAGACTCTTAGAGAGTGGGGAGAGTCCTTGTCTCTTGAATATCCAGGGAAATCGTTCATTTTGTATCTTCTACCCTAGCCTAAGGCTGCTACTGCATTGCCACAGCAATTACGGTTTAGAGTTCATAAAAAAAATTCTTTCTTTTCTATCATGTTTTAACATACTCTCTGCCCAACATCGGATTTTTTATTTTATTTTTTTCAATTACAGGCATGATGTTTCAATGTTCCTTAACTACAGAGTTCTGAGCACAGGAGAACTTGTAAGATTCTTTTTTATTCTAATTTATACATATTTTAGGTTGTGAAGAAACTGAGACATTATCTTTAAAATTTGTAATAAAAAGAGGAGCGATAGTTTCTTTCATGCCTGCCTCATTTTACCTAAATATTTGTCTATAAGTCGCTGCTCAGTAAGTTCTCATTTGAATATGTATATAGACACGATGTCTTGATTACTTTTCTAGGTTTGTACTTGCAACATAATGGTTGAATATAAAGTTTTTTTCCCCTTGCATTTAAAATTGTATGTTATATTACAATACAACAAGAACAACTAAGCTTTTTCCCAGGTTTTTTATGATTAAACTGGTCGCTCACTGAATTTCTTTTATTGCACACGCCCGCGCACCCCCTTTCACATTTCCATCTTTGAAACTGTGTCTCCCATCCATGTAACTTGCCATAAGTACAACTCAACTAAAGGTAAGCTAGCATTGTTAAGGTTCAAATACCCATACACATTGATTTGATCCTCCTTCACGCTTATTCTATTCATTTCTTGTTTTTTGATATTATTAGAAAGTAATTTAGAAAATTCTTCCCACTAAAGTAAAATGTTTCTTGAAAGCTGAAATTTACTTGTGATTTAATTAATGCATAATGTTCCAGTAAGATCTGTAAAACTAAATCTTGTATATAAAATGCATTGCATGTTGTTAGGGATATTTTCCTTTCCTTCATTGGGAAAAACTGGAAAATTCAGAAAACTTACTCTGCAAATGATATTTATAATTTTAATACCTGTGAACATTGTAAGTTATCCTGATTCCTGACATCTTGAAATAGCTGTACAGGCTTAGCACATGCATTTTTTGGATATTGTGGACAACCAACTAATGGATCTTGTCACATACAATTTTAGGAAGTCCGTGTACGGTACGCTGGATTTGGGAAAGAGCAGGATGAGTGGATGAATGTGAAAATGGGGGTGCGGGAGAGATCTGTCCCATTAGCACCTTCAGAGTGTCACAAGGTGAAGGATAGAGATCTTGTACTATGTTTCCTGGTAAGGGAACCCCGGTACCTTTTATTCTGCTTCAGTTTATCTTCCCAATGTGTTTGCCCAGAAGCCACATGGTTAAAATATTAGCAGAACCTCATTAAACTTATGAAGGCAGTGATTCATGGTTCATTGATTTGACAATGATTGAATCAGTGGTAATTAAGTATATTTATTTTTAATATAGTTTAATATATGAAGTAATTAACTAGAGTAAAATCATAAGAAATTATTAGATCATATATGTCTTGTAAGATAAAAAATTAATATTAATAAGCTAGATAATAACAATTCTTTGGTAGACCTCATGCGAAACTTTGTAACTTGATATTGAACCTTTGTTTCATTCTTTGAATAGAAAAGGTTTTTTGGTTGAATAAAAACATAAACAAGTAGTTTCCACCAGTTTTTTATCTATTCTCTGCCGATTCTAAGATCAACTGGCTTTTGCCGTTGAATGAACCGAATACCTGACTGGGTTCACCAGTTTTTCACTTGAAATCCGGTCTGGCAGTTCTTAATCTACGCATGTAACCAAAATGGCTATTGATTTTTCACAGGAAAGAGATGATTATGCCCTCTATTGTGATGCTCGAATTGTAAAAATCCAGAGGAAGATACATGATCCAACAGAGTGTACGTGCACCTTTGTTGTTCGATTTGTCCATGACAATACTGAGGTGATATTTGATTTCTTTTCTTCCTTATCCCCAAAACGATGACACCATGTCGTGAGCATTTATGCTATCAATTTTCGCTCCCCTGTTAGGTAAATTCTTCGATATTACCACTACCTAATGTTTCATATGCCTATGCCAGGAAGGAGTTTCTTGGAACAGGCTATGCTGTAGGCCTACTACACAAGAGGAATCTGCATTCTACCCAAATCTTGCCCTTGAACTCACCCCCAATTCCTCCCTGGATCTTGCCCTAAATCCCATCGAGTCGTTGTGGGGGTAAAAAGAACCAACTTTTTTCATATTACCTTTTCTTACTTTTGGTTAAGTGTTTTATTATTTTATTACAATTACAACTAGATTATGTAGTTTGGAATGTCTTCATTTTTTTGGTCTATTTTATCTGTGTTTGTAATATATACATTTTTAGGCGTGTCCCCACTTGTTATCGTATATATCCTGTTCCCTCTTCGATTTTTTGCTATTCGACTACCAAACTTTGAATGAAATTACCCCGTACCTATACAATTGGACACTGATCCTTAACGAGATTAAAAAATTGAAAAGAAGCCTCGTGCGTCTGCATAACTTTAACTAATCATTGACATAGAAACAATTTCCACACGAATGGCAACTTTGGATATTTTAGTTTCACTGAAGACATCCATTCATTCTGCTACATACAAATAATTAAAACTTTGGTCATCAAAATTTCTTGGGGCCTGGACCATCATGCCACTTGAAATATTCAGCGGATTGTGCTTCTCAGCAACCACGTTTGCAGGCAGGGTCAAGAAACTGTACGTCCGTAGCAGATTGAAGCAATGTAGAGGTTCTTTGCCCACTTCTCCTGTAAAACAAAGTATGATATATATGATATGATCAGACCTTTTTCACCAGAAGCATAAGCAGAAGTCTTAAGTGTAAAACAACTAGTGTAGTATTGCCCACCTTGACATGTGTGCTAGGAAAAGCAGAAGTCCTTAGTGTTTCCTGGGTTTCATCCAAGGGTTTCCTCCTAGGCACGCTCAGGACGAAAGCAGCTTGGTCCCAAGTTGCAGCAGTAGCCGTGATTCGATATCCACAATCCCACCGCTTGTGTATCCCCTCACTAGGATACAGAAAATCTAGTTCAACCACCTGAAATTCATAAACATGAAGACTCATTATTCATTTTATGAAGTTGCTTCATGAACTAAACTACTGACAGATGAAAGCTCAGTCCAATAATGACCTGATCTGAAAATCCTGCACCCCGAGACATAACTACTGCCCATCTCTGCCCTGAGGTGGCCATTGCAGTCACGTAGAAGCCCTCCCTCCACTTTTTGTTAATCCACTTGAAAGGAAATGAATCACTAACTTTGTATGATTGCTGCACATATTGTGTACCTGCAGTCCAAGGTCATAGTCAGCAGAAAACAAAATTGAAAATTGCCAAACGACATAGCCGATGTATACTTTAGAGGACGAACTAACCCTTGGACATTACTACTAGCGAGCTCCCATTTACAGCTCCAGCAATTGCGCTGATGTAGTAATTTTTTTCCCAATGCTCCATGATCCATTCCTTCAGGTAGACCCAAACCAAAAATCCCCGGTTAATAAGCATGCCTTGAGATTATATATTAACAGATCTACAGACTAGAATCGTATAAGCAGAAAACACAAGCAATGCTAGTTATATACTTTCTGACACTATCAAATAATTTTTTCATTATTGGGTGAATTGTATGTTTGTTGAAAAGTGTGTTTTGCAAGCATGCCTTCTATAATAATCCACAAACAGAAACATAAAAGCAATGAATTGATATTTACCTTATGGAGGAAGAAGGGTGAGAGTTCATAAACTTGGGCAGTGAAACCTGTTCCTGCATCCATTATTAAGGCCCATAGGTTCTGACTTGAAGCAACACTGCTAATATACAAGCCATCCTCATTTCCTTTCTCAATGTGCTGGGATAACCTTGTATCTGATACATTGTAGTGATATCTACAGCATAAAACACAATCATTCCTATTGCACAACAACTCCCTTACATTGATAACTTCTAAAAAGGGATAATTCTTAGCATCGAATTTCTGTGATTGAAAAATGAAAACCAAATTAACTCAAAACATACAATACAAAAAATACACACACAAAAGGTTGTAAAACAGATTCCACAAGATGGTATGGGAAGAAGAATCACCCTCTCCACACTTAATCATAAGAATGAGGGACATAAGCAAATTACCATCCCTATGCATCAATTTAAAATGCCTGAAATAGAATCATATAAATGACAGAACAAACTTCATGTCATATGGGTGTATACCTTTGTTTCATTGGTGTACGAGCATTGTAAACACTTATCCACTGGGATGCTGGCAAACCAATGCGAATCTTCTTTTTGGGTTGTTCCTCGTCCTCTTCTTCCATTGCCAGCCGGCCTCTCTTATGACCAATGAGCTTCAGACAAACAAAATTAGCAATATCAAGTATCTTTACTACAGTCTTTGATTGCATACAAAACAACACGAGTGTAAACGGATAGCAAAATTGATACCTTTTGTGCACCTTCTGTATTAATTGGTCTAATATCTGGGTTAGGACCAACTATTCCATCAAATAGAGAAATGTACTTTGCATAGTTAGGCTCTTCATCAAACTTCAAGTTCACAACATGTTCAATAAACTGCTTAAATGGTAGTGGACAAAAGCAACATAGGTTCTCTGGAGATGTTCCCATCTTCTTCTTGCAAACCATGAATCCTTTGTTTTCTCCCTGAGAAAATAATGTTAATGACAAACCTTCTGAACAAAAGAATAAAACTTAAGTTATTTTAAATATGTCCAACCTGGAACCCCTGCCAAGGAAGACGACCTCGGAGAAGAAAAATCAGTGTATATGCAAGAGACTCCAAGTCATCCCTCCTGCTTGCAGTTCTCCCTAAATGTGCATGCACACTAGCATAGCGGACTGTGCCCCTGAAAATATTTTCCATATAAGTAAATATCAATACAGAAAACTGTATAGATGTATAAACATTTTTACATGATCCAAATTCAATTATAATTACCTGAAAACATCTGGCCTTTGGTCATACTCCACATGTAAGCCTGTTGTACTATCCCTCCACTTAGTAGCTGTAAGCCCAAAATAATAAAGAAAGTGAGTAATCGAGTACCGCCAAAATATGCAAATATAATAAATAAAAAATTACTTGACAACTAAATCATACCTAATCCAAGATCTACAAGGAACAGTTTTTTCTCATCAGGTGTCCCAGGAGGACCAAGCAGAAAATTTTCAGGCTTCACATCCCCATGCACATACCTGCCATATAATGTAGCCATACAGTTTGAGGAACATAATTTCAAGCATGATGAATTAGTAACATTACAAATGCAGTGAAAGTAAAGGTAAAGGAAAAGATATAGCTTCACAAGAAATGTCTGGCAAATATGAAATATTCAATGTTTAAAGGAAACAAATGCAAAAATTTATCTAGAGTTCATGTAATTTGTGTATGGAAATTATTTAGTGTGGGTGCTATGAAAATTACCCTCGAGAGTGCATTTTTTCCAATATAGATATTGCTTCAATGGCAATACAAGCGACCATTTCAGTGGTCATGCTGGAATTCACAAAAACACATTAGCACACCAACTGAAAGTCAATCAATTACAAAGAATACAACTCGATTCATATTTGACATAATTTCAAGGACTTACGAGTGGGAGTTATTATTCCAAACATCCCAAAGGCTAGGTCCCAGCATATCCATAACCTGCACAAATGAATATCTTAAGTCAAACAAACAAACTTTAACCAAGGCAATCTCAAATAAAATAAATATTGAATCGTCATTCAAAATAATAGTGGTAATAATGAACAAGCACTGAAGAATAAGACTCAATAACATACCATGACATAATAGTCACCCTGCCTGCCTTTGTAGTGTACTTGTGGCACACCATGACTGCCACCAAGAGTGCTGTATAAATAAGCAGGAAAAAAGAGAAAAAGATTAATGGTTTAAACTAAAAGTAAGAGGAAATAAAGGGAAACAATAAAAAGAAGACAGAACAGCACTCACTTGTACACTTGCCACTCGTAGGGTGGTCCATAGGTACATCCTTTACTAGTTCTATGCTCAAGTTTTAATGCAACCTGATTAAATAGTAAAAAAAATGTGAATTTCTGAAATTAAAAACTTAGGTATTTAGACATAAGAAATATAACTTGTCATTCTATACTGAAAGGATACACATACCTCTACAGCTCCAGGTCCAGTTCTCTCATTCAAATTTCCACCAGAACGCCGTCCAACATATACTTGACCAAATCCACCCTTGCCAAGTTTTCTTTCTACTTTATACCAAGGGGAATTACCTACTTGAATCTGTCAGCAGAAGAGAACAAAATTTGGATACAAGTATCAGCAGAACAAGTTATCATGTATGTTTATGATTCACAATTTCCAAGATTCAATTAGGGCAACTGAAAATTTATAGCAAGTAATTACATTTATTAGTATCCATGACTAAAGAGGAATATGAGAAAACTAACAGGAAAAAACAATTCATAGGACCCTTTGTAGAGACTGCTAAACAACTGTGTTTTCAATATTTTTGTTCTGTCAATTTATTAAAGAGTGATTTTTCAAACGGCTGGTGTTACACAGCAAGCCAAACATGTTCTTTGTTTTTGCGTCCACAATGGAAGGACTTGACATTTTGAACCAAAAGATCATACTATACTATTCCTAGTGCAGAAATCATTTCTGTAAGACCATGAAATGTTAGTGCCATTTCAGGAAGTAGAGTAATAAGTATTAGGTTGGCCATCATCACAAACATGTAGCATAGACAAACACATACCAACACACTAAATATTCACTATTCACTTTTTATACTTGAAACAGGATTGTTTCATATGTATGGATAAATTGTATTGGCAGCAATGTTGTTACTGGTGGTGCTATGGCCACTGTGGCAGAAAGGCGTGGCAGTTTTTTTGCCAACCACCATAGGCAATTTGTGAAGGGAGGCCTGCTATGGCAGCGCCATAGGCCGCAATGGCATGTTTAAATGGCAGAATTTTGGCCTTCTGCCATGTTCCCCCATCCACCATTGATAACATTGATTGGCAGTGGATTCTTCCATAGAAAGACTGGGGTGACATGAGTGCATGTAAAAACAACACATACAAGCAACTGTGCCACTGTTAGGGTGTTTGTTTCTGCATCAGTCCTAAATGTTACACGCATTCTACAGGAGCGATAATAAACAGCTTCTACATATTGGACATGTGTCAAATTAACATGATTATGTGTGTATTGGACATGTGTGAAACACACTACGTTAAAAGAAAATCAAAATAGAATGCTTACATCAACAACGCACTTGTTTTTTCAGAGACCAATAAAAGAATAATATGATATTTCTCATCCTCTGATCAAATTACAAACTAGAAAAAGTAAGGGAAAATAGAAGACTGCTACACCACACACAAACAAACATTGTCAATGATAATTTCCACTTTTACACGTACACTTTTACCAAGTGAAATTACAAAACGTCCAGTCAATTTTCAAGAACCAACTCATGAAGTAATGATCATATACTATCAGTAACCAAGGAGTCCAGCTCTCAGGCAGATTCCTTACTTTAAAAAGCATCAGAGCCTGTGCTCCACAAGCAAGGAACAATCACAATCAAGACTTAGCAAGTGGCAGGCAAATCCTACCACTAAAAACCCTAAACAACGTTTCAATGATCAAACCCAAAAAAAATGTCAGTGTTAACCAGATATCCTCGCTAGTTACCATTACCAAGACAAGAAGGCCGTTATAACATAATACCAATTCAAACAACACGCAACACCTAAAACCTAAAGCCAAAACTTTTATGATATCATCCAATAGTCACAAATTCAAAAAAAGAAGAAGCAAACAACAAAGTAAAAATAGATAAACAACGATCAGACCTTCTGAGGAACTTGAGGGGTATTGGCGTCATCTTCACCACCGGCATTGACCTTATCATTGCTCTGACCCCCACTATCACACCCATCCATCTGTTTTTCCCCTACTTCCTCCCTCTCTGCTCCACCCCCACCAACACCTTCCCCTACTCCCCTATTCTCTTCTTCCTTCGCCGCAACAACTACGTTCTCATTTAACACCACTACCTGCTCCTGCCGTTGCTGCTTGTTGTTATTGGCGTTGTTATTATTATTATTATTATTATTACTCTCCGGCACTGCCGCTGCCGCCGCCGCCGCACGACGCCGCCGTGTCCTAGTCGCAATCGCCTCCCCTTCCACCACTGGACTCTGCTGCTGCTCCTGTTGCTGTTGCTTTGCTGCTGCCCGGCCCTTGCGCACTCCGCTACGCAGCACAGGCATGGTTCATCCTTCAAATCTCATCCTCCTCGCGCAAATTCTGACGAAGGAAAGAAAATTTCAAATTCTAGAAACTTCTGCGTTTCGCGATCGCGGCTTCGCCTCCAATCAGAGCACAACTCGCAAAACCTTCGAAGAAGTCCTAAGAACCGCGTCGATTCCGAAGAGGAACACCAAAGAGCAGCAAAATGTGACAAGTCAAGAAGCTTCTTGAAACGATCCACACTATTTAGATTACTTGAATCTGCGCACGTAGAGATCGTCGCAGCAGAGTTAGGGTTAGAAATGTATCACACAGAGAAGGAAGAAGCCATAGACGAATATGAGAGAGAGAAAAAAAAATAGAGAAAGAGGAAGAAGGCTTTTGAGTACTTGCTCGGACACAGTTCAGGAGGTTTTTTCCATTTATTTATAATGTTATAATATGATATTGATATGTAATAATAATTAATATTAATTAATTAATTTCCCTTTCAAAAAAATAATTTATTAATTTGATTATTTTATTTTCTGTTATGGGAAAAACAAATGGGTTGGGTTTTGCCAGCCGTCGATTCGGGGCGATTGAACGGTTTGATTTGATTGGGATGGGTTTCAGAATAATGGATGTTTTAATGGAACTTAAAATGTAATTAACTGGTAATTGATTATTTTGAGCGATTGACCTGTGAAGCAAGTTTTGCCTTCAGTGCTGGTGCAATTGTGGGGACGATCGCTCACCGTTCTTGTGGTGGGGATGCTGACATCTCCACCATTCATTCTTTCTTTGTACGGTCTTGTGGGCCCCGAGTCAACTCAACGAGAATCAGATGACTTTCAACTTTGACCACCTCATTGGAGTTTTCCTTTTTTTAATACTGTAATCTAGGAAGGTTTTAATCATAATTCTTTAACATCTTTTACAATAGTTTGAATTGTTTCTGAAATAGTAAGAAAAATTATCTCTAAAATTGTATATACTACCATCAAACGTAACAAAGTAGATTATATTGTCTTGTTTTAACTGACTAAAAAATGATAAAACAAGTTGATGTAATTATTGTAGGAGCGGATAAATTATTAAATTAGCAGATTAATTGGTCAAAATTAAAAAAAAAACATACTTTTTAATTCATAACACTAATTTAAATTTAATTAAACGATCTAAAATATTAACATTACTTAAATTAGAATATAAATTTTTTTATTCAAAGACTTTGACTTTATAAAATAAATTAATAATATTAATTATTTTTAAAATAGTAAAAAAATCATCTTCAAATATTGTGTAATAAAAAAATATATTACCATCAAAGATCAAAGATGACACAACATATTATATTATCTGGTTTTGATTCATTAAAAATGAAATAAGATAAGTTGACATGTCTATTGTATGAACAGATGAACTAATAAAAATAGTGATAAGTTAATAGATTAATCTATCAAAAATTAAAAAAATATATACTTTTTATTTCATAGCACTAACCTAAATTTAATTAATGAATATAAAATATTAATTATATTACCTAAATTAAAATATGATTTTTTTTCATTCAAAAACTTGACTTTATAAAATAAGTTAATAATTATTATTATTTTTGAAATATTACAAAAAATTATCTTTAAATTTGTGTATTAAAAATACATACTATCATCAAGGGTGATCAAGTAGATCATATTATCTAATTTTGACTGACTAAAAATAAAATAAGACAAGTTGACACACCTATTATATAAACTAATGAATTACAAGAACAAATAAATTGACAAGTTAATACATTAATTCATAAAAAAAAAATTTATTTCATAGCACTAACCTAAATTTAATTAAAGGATGTCAAATATTAACTACATTACCTAAATTATAATATAAATTTTCTTATTCAAAGGCTTTGATTTTATAAAATAAATTGATAATATAAATTATATCTGAAATAGTAAGGAAAATTATCTTTAAATTTATATATTAAAAATACATACTATCATTTAGAAAACCAAAGTAGATCATACTATCTAGTTTTAACTCACTATAAATAAGATAAGACAAGTTTACATATTTATTGTATGAATGAATGAACAAAAGCGGATGAACTAGCAAGTTAACATAATAATTTGTTAAATTTTTTTTTAAAAAATATCATATTTTTTTATTTCACAATAATGACTTAAATTTAATTAAAGGATATAAAATATTAATAACATTGTCGAAATTAGAAAATAAATTTTCTTATTCAAAGATTTGACTTCATAAAATAAATTAATAATAATAATTTTTGAAATAGTAAGAAAAATTATATTAAAAATACATATTATCATCAAGGGTGACAAAATAGATCATATTATCTTGTTTTCACTTACTAAAAATAAGAAAGAACAAGTTGACATACTTATTGTATAAACAACTAAGTGGACTGGAGCAGATAAATTGACAAATTAATAGACTAATCTGACAAAAAATTTAAAAAATAATTTTTTATTTCATAATACTAATCTAAATTTAATTAAAGGATATAAAATATTAATTACATTACCTAAATTAGAATATAATTTTCTTGTTCAAAGACTTTACTTTATAAAATAAAATAATAATAATTATTATTTTTGAAATAGTAAAAAAAATTATCTTTAAATTTGTGTATTAAAAATTTATATTACCATTAAGGATGACAAAGTATATCATATTATCTAATTTTGACTCGCTAAAAATGAGATAAGACAAGTTGATGTATCTATTATAAAAATAGATGAATTAGCAAAAATTGATAAATTGACAAGTAATAAATTAATTCGTCAATGTTTTTTTAAAAATATACTTTTTGTTTCTTAACACTAATTTAAATTTAATTAAAAGATTTAATATTTTAATAATTTTATCTAAATAAAAATATTAATTTTTTTATTCAAAAACTTCTACATGCTCTATGAAATAGAACATATATAGTTGTTATTATGACCTACAGATGATGGTAAATATATTTTTATGATTGTGTTATATTGTAACTGGAGTATATTGTTGTAACCTTATGCGTGTTTGAGAGTAACTTGTGACTATTTTAGAATTTGATGTATAAATTTAGCTATTAATGTCAGTTTAATTAATTGTAAATGGCATTGAAGTAATGTAATAATAATAAAATAAATTTTAAATATAAAATTGATCTTAAAAAATAACATATTTTAAATTTTGGTCTTTAAGAAAAAAATTAATTTTGATCATTTAAATATTTTTTGTACTTTAGTCTTTAATATTAAATAACGTTTTGGTTTTAATCTTTGTTGTGTTTTAAATGATGACAATGACTAATAATCAAGTGATTCGTTATATGATTAAGAAGTTTAGCAAAATAATTATGTGTAATTTTTTTTTTATCAAATTATGGTTTTAAATCTGTTATTAATAAGTTTAATATTATTAATTATTTTAAACAGATAAATATTTAAAAATATAATTTACTAAAAAAAATTACATTTGACTATTTTATCAGACTTCTTAATAATGTGATAAATCATTGAATTATTAAAATTTTTATTACAATATTATTTAATATTTTTACTTGACATTAAAGATTAAAATAAAATAAAATAAAATAATCTTCAACTGAGCAAAATTTATTTTTTTTCAAAGATCAAAATAAAAAATATTATTTTTCAAGAATCAAATTAATATTTAAACTATAAAATAAAGTAATATATATATATATAAGAATATGAAAAGTCATGTAGGTTACAGTGATAAAAAAACTAATAATATATATCAAGAAAAGTAATATAGAAACATATTGTTAGAAATAAAATTCACAAGTACTAGTGGATCACAACCCACAAACTTAAGAGATAATACTGTAAGTCTTATAGCATAACTTCAAAGTGGGCAAAACAAAGACTCGTGGATTAGAGAAGAATAAAGACTTTTTTACCAAATAGTAATTCATTCATACTAAGCATATCTGCATGCAATCTCCTGTCTGCACATTTCAATTTAACTTAGTGTATATCCCATAAAAGAAATCTCTAACTTTGATATTATTACTGGAAGTGTGAGACAACCTTGATGCATAATGAAACCTTTGACTTTTGTATTATTACTAGTTCTTCGTAAAAGCAAAATATTAGATGGAAACGAATTGTAATTAGAATAACACCTCTATGATTGTTGTTGACAAAAGAGTTGACACTCATTGAATTTTGTCCCTTTTTACTTCCAAAATGGTTTTCTAAAATTGTTTACTTCAAAAGAAATTTTATCTTAAGGATCCATTAAAATATTAGAGAAGTGTACACGAATAAAAGGTTTATAAAAATAAAAAAGAACTTAAATATTTTATGTCTGAGTCAAAAACATATTACTTATGCATGATACATGTTACATACTCATTATACGACTCATGTCAAGTTTCAAGCTTTTGATTTGGACTTTTCCTTGCCTAGTTCAACAAGTTTGTTTTGATGTTTGAATTTTGATAATACTTTTAAATGGGCATGAAAAGTGTGAAATGGGCATGAAAGTGTGTTAAAGTCAAGTTCAAGCATACATGCAACGTACGTATAAAGGGGTATACTATACCTATTCCCTTTCAAGTAGTGATTTATATTTCCAATGAAGTAAAGTTTCCAAGAGTAAGAAAATATAAAGGTCACCTTGTAGCAAGAAGATAAAAAGGTCTCATGGAAGCTAATAAAGTTGCTTGATTCAATAAAGTAGCTCAAAATTATTGCAGGTAAAATTTCAAATTTTCATACTCATTTATTTGTGATTTTCTAATATCATTTCAAGTTTATAGTTTCATTTGTTGAATTAATAGTTGAAATTAATCAATGTTCCATAATATACTACAAATAAATGTATATTTTTATCATAAATTTCCATTTTATAAGAGCAATGTCACTAATATGTTCTATTCTATATTCCAAATCTTTAATATGTTTTTTTGTCAACTTGTCTTTGCAAGTGTGTTGATCACCAATGGCCTAAAATTGAAATACAGGTCCAAATTTTAAACTAAAAGCACAAAAAATGGTTAAATACATTCATTAAGAATTTGTGTTAAAATTATAAAATTGATATTTTTTATTTAATGGGTTAATTTTTTAAAAGTAAAAAAAATCACTTGTCTAATATTAGCTTTGCTCTTACCTTGAGTTTGCTATATCCTTAGAGTCATCACATCCAAGATATTATTATTTTAACATTGATTTGAGTTTCATGATTTTATTCTTAAAAGATATCTTGGTGGGTTAAGAAAAAAAAGTGTTTATAAATTATATTTAGTCTCAATTCCTAAGTGATGTGAGACTTTTGACATACCAAAATAAGCTTTCTAATTGAGGCTAAAAGGTAAGAATAACCTAGGTTTTCCTTCTGGTACCAATGTTTTGACCCGAAGTTCACAACATTATTAGGGTCTTCACATTTGATGGATGTATGTTTTGGTGCTAGTTTGAGGCTCACAATTTTGTCATTAAAAGGTGTTTTAGTTAATTAAGATACCTAGTTAATTAGAATAATAGTGCCTTAGTTGAGGCAACAAGGTTGAAAACTTGTTAATTTTTGTGTGTGGCTTAGACCCTTCTTCTAATATCAATGTTTTCACCTTAAGTCCTCTACATTGTTAAAGTCATCATGCTTGAAGTTTTGTCCATTTTGGCCTTGGTTTGAGCTTCACAATTTTGTTCTTACAAGATGTTTTAGTGGGTTAAGAGAAAATGATGTTTATATATCATCTTTGGTCTCAACTTCTAAGCAATATGAGAGTTTTTTATATACTCATGCAAGTAGATTCAACATAGACTTTAATGAATAGAAACAACATATAAAAGAACTAGGTTATTAGATATAGGAAAGTAAAAAAAAAAGGTATGAATGAGAAGAAGTGAAGGGAATAAGGGAAATGTGCTTAAACAAATGAAAAGAAAGAGAAAATAGGCAATTAAGTAAAGTTATTAACAAAAAAGAAAAAGAAAAGTACATTTGGCAACATAGGGATACATTTAGTAATTTTCTAAAACAATTTTTGTCATAAACAATTTAAATAATTGTTTTGGATCTTTCGTAAGATACACTACCACTATTAATATTAGATTAAGTTACTTGCTCAATTAAGCTACTTTCAATTGTGCTACCACATACTTTTTTTAAGGTTAAAATATATTAGAATATTATTGCACAAAAAAACGTGAGTAGGCACATCAAACAAAATGAATTGGTTCATTTAGAATGAGACCTCTTATCTAGTGTTTATCAAAATAAGAAAAAAAGTTAGAGAAATTAGAGTATGAGTTGTCATATTTTCTTGTCTCTTTGTGAAAATCATCTCATTGAATTTGATATCTTCTAGGAGCCTAAAACAATCTTTCAAGATCCCATGAAAGTAGCTTCTTTCTTGTACACCCTGCTTATTTCACCATCGAACTAATTGCAAACTACATGATTTGTATATACACTAAATGTCACACAACCTACAAACAATGTCCAACACAAATAGCAGATAATTAGTCCTTAAGTATGTTGTCATTGAGAGAAACAAAACATACTTCAATGATTTCTATACTTCAATGAATTAGTGTTTGACTACTAGATGAAAGATGTCCTTGGTGAAAAGAATGTCACACAACTTGGAGTGTAACTTCAGTGTTGAAATTTTTTAGAACCATCAAATGCCACATTGTCCATCCATATCTAAATCATATAAGATATTTCTTGTACAATATGTTTATTTGTTTGGAATAAAAGTAAAATAAAAAAATAAAAAAACAAGAGAAATAGAATAAAAATAAATATTGATTGAATGGATAAAAATAAGAAAATAAGAAGTGAAGAGATTTTTCTATATTTATTTCAATAAGTAAAAAGAAAATTTTATCAAAATATTATTAGACTATTAAAGAATTTTATCTCAACATAAATTACTTAATATTTTCAATTTTTTGTTTTATAAAATTATTTATTTTTAAAAAATAAAAAAGTCATTTCTCCCTTGTAATGAAAATTTTATATTTATTCGATTGAATAGATTAAATAAATAATATTAAAAAATTAAAAAATAATTATAAAAATGAATTATTTAAATTAAGATATACAAATTGTTATTAACTAATCTAATAAAGTACGAAAATTAAAATTTATAAATAAAATTTAATTTAAGATCGAACAAGT